>JBCEWB010350232.1:0-21377 GCA_039654565.1 Peronia peronii | reverse complement strand
GCCCATGTTTGTTTTGAGGCATATTTCGTGTGTGGCTGTTCAACATTTTGGTCCTGCTGTAAAGCGCTTCGAGCCCTTCAGGGGGGAGGCGCTATATAACTGCCCTTTATTATTATTATTATATTTTAGACACCCTCCCTTGTAGGAAAAGCTTAGTTTACACATGAAATAGGCTAGTTTTGACCATATAAACGGTAAAATCTTGAAATAAAATAGTTTAGCTTTAACAAAAAAAACCCAAAAAAACGGAAATTTGATATTTTCAACCAAAGTCTCGATTTCAGGACCTGCCCCTCACCTTAAGACTAAGAGGAAGAAGAGCAAACTGATGTCCAGTTTTTTAATATTTTCAAGACAATGTAATAAGTTCAACAAACACAAAGCAGACAAGTCCTCAAAAATAAAATTTCAGTTTTTCTCCCATGTCTGGAAAGGAAACGTGGTTTTTCATCCTCCAGCTTTGTGTATTACAAGGGCAGGGAGAGAGGATGAGGGGAATGGTTCCTTCTATAATAAGTCCATTCCACTTTCCATAAAAATATGCATCAAATGACATCTCTTTGACTGTTTGTATGGAAATGTTTGAGCTATGTCACAGCAAGGGGGAAACCTGTATTATAATTCTAAACTCACTGACCAAGATTAAACCAGAGATCTAAAATGTGCAGATTTGCTTGTCTTCTGATGTGCACAGCTTCTTATCTCAAGTCAGGGTCACAAGTAAAATAAAATCTGTTTATATAATAAAGGCGGATAAAAATGTGAAGCAAATTGCTTACAAATGCAGGAATCCTAACCTTTCTTGATCACCAATCTGTTAAATAAATTTCTTTCAATGGACAAATGAAGATCAATCCATGCGGACTTTGGACTCGATGTGACTGACAAATATTTGTTTTTTTTTAAATTCGATTCAAATACATCTGATTCTGTTCAGCTTTACTAAAGTCAGCATCAAAATTTGAGATAAAACCAATCATTGGAAACTAAAAATTTTTAAAAATTTTTTATCAGAAAAGATTTCAAAAGCTGATATATGTGCAGTACTATCAAAGACAGGATGATCCTTCCAGTTGTTAACTAACAATATAAATATTTATATAACAATATCTCACACCATGATTGTAGGTCACAAAGTTTGTCAACATATCCAGGACTCAGTGAGAATTGTCACTGGTCAAAGAGAAATGCATGTGTCAAGTTCATAGAGATTAGAAAACCAGTTCAGTTGTTATAAAGCCCATGCACAGTCTAACTTTAACAACATTTGTTTCTCACGTGGGTCAGCCACAACAGATAAAAGCATTCTTGAAGTCCCACAGACAAGCATTTAGTACTATAACTGGCCTTAAGTCTAGCCTACCTGAAATTAATGTACATACCTGTAATAACATATATGCTATTTCAAAGTTGAGCAATGTATTACTTACTACACATATGCTTTGGTACACACTGCCAGTTGTCATTCAGGTAAAGACAATATTATGGAAATGCAGTTCGCATGTCTTCTAGTAATTTTCAGGCCTGGGTATGGTATGGTATGCTATAATTAGGATGCTTTCATTTCAGACAATTAAGATGAAAAAGCTGTAACATCAACAGTTGTATATTTCATTTATGCAAGTGATATATTGCATGGGCAATCAGAGCTAGCCATCCACAGGTGGCTGAAGGGTGTAAATACACTGTAAAATGGAGAATCAATGCATGCGCAACTTAGTCCCAAGACATACTAGTACTGCCATTCGCAAGCATCAGTTTGGACAAGACTTGAATTTAAATGAGAAATAATGTTCTTGCTGAAAGAAATAGCGCTAGTCTTTGCATGAAACACTGAAACTGGAAATCTCCCAACAAACCATAATACTGGACATTTTATTGGAATCACATTCAATTTCTTACACAATTATGAAATTGTGAAGTTTATCAAATTGGTTCATGTTTCAATCATCTCTCTAGTCAGCAGAATGGTTTTTGGGAGATGCTATGTGACTTCTTTACTGGACTGATACATCTGGAATATTGGTAGTCTTTGCTATCAACTGATTGAATACACATTCAATACATAAAAGCGGTCATATACACAGAGATATACGCATACAGGTGGCTTATGGAATACACAGGTGAAAACAGAACAGCTGATGATGAAAAGGCACAAGGAGATGGAGAGGAAAAAACACACCAAAGCAGAGAGATAATCAAGCATTTCACGGGGATTACAAGACTATAAATGGTTTCTACTGACACAATAAAGCATTATTCTGACCACTTCACAAATGAGCCAGCTACTAAATTTGACTTGATTAAAAAAAAAACAACTACAATCTATTTTCACATCAAATCACACTATGACACATACATAGGATACAAACATGGGTTTGCAAGGATGTTTCCCTTGAGATGGCCAGCTCTATGAGGACCAGCCAACAGTAGCTATGAGAGCTGTATCAGACACACACAGAGAACATGTGAGATGTGACACAAAATCAGACGCTCGTCAAACTGAGGCAACTGGAGAAATGATGTGTTTTTCAACAGTGAATGAACTTTTAAAGCAATTTTTTTTTCTTCACAGAACCCTTCTATATCAATCTAAAAGTACATTTCAAAGTCAAATTTGCTTGAACAGATTGAGTAAAAGCCCAAAAATTGTAATTTCGTGGTATGGCCCAATAACTTAATCCTACAAGTGCGCTGTACGTATATATACAACAGGTAAAACGCTCTCTATAGTGCGAATCCCGGATTTATACCGTCTGGCCTCTACGCTGTGATATTTCTCATCTTGTCGACCAAAATTACGTTTTATCGAACTTAGTTTTGTCAAAATGTCATATAATAGGTACAGCTGCATCTAAGTACAAGATCTTTCAATAGTCAATGATTTTTGTCTTAGAATAAGATTGTGAGAAAACTCATAGAGCTGAATCCCAGCAATAGTAACAGAAAGACGGAAGAAGAGAAATAAAGGTCACATGGCCTGCTCAAGTCCTCTCAAATGGTCTATAATTACAATCAAAAGAAACGATCATGCAGGAGGAGTGTATCAAATACATGTAATCTCTTTGTTTACTCCACACTGAATAAGAACGCAGACTCCCCTGACCACTTGATCCACTCAACAAGTTTCGCATTGACCAGCTATCAAGCTATTGAGAGTACAAGTGAGCTATAATTGCTATGAATGAAAGCTAAAGTATTCTATGTATCTATTAGTTTATATATCAGATAGCTCTCTTGTGCTCTCACTCTATGCCATCATTAGACCACATGTATTATTTCTTTGTAATCACCGCTACCCCATCAACGTCGCTAAGTCCACGTGGTCAGAGGGATGATAGTTTGTAGATTGCGCTAAGATTCTATCAGATAACGTAAATACACCCCTATGCAAAATGATTAGTCCGGGCAGTTACATTAGGTTATGAACAAATCTGTAATGCAAATAGTCTGTGTGACGAGAGGTGATAAATTTGACATCCATATGGAATTCACATGTCTTTCTGAATACAAGCTCTTCTCTTACCATCAGCTCCTTTCAAATAATATGTGTGAAGAAAAGGTGGAGTTAGGGGAGGGATTAGAGGAAGACACTAGATCAGTATGGTGGTCAGTCTGGGCCTGCATTGTGTCACTCCGAAGCCAAGGCGGAGTCTCTATAGTCAAAACAAACACCATGAGGTTAAGCACTGGACCGACGATGCAGATTGACAAGCCTGGCAAGGTGCGCCGCAGGGCGTTGTAGCCCTTAGACTAAGTCGCAGTTCTAGAGTTAATAAGGATTAATAGGGATTTACAAAAGTGATTGGCCATTTTTTCAGAAATTCAGCTGCTGCAACCGCCCTTCCTCACCCCCCCCCCCCCTCCCCACCCCATCGTCTTTAATTGCCAATATCTCAATTTCTACCTAAAGTAAAACAAAATTTTTTTTTCACACGTACAAAGGGAAATGAATAATCTGCACAATGATACCAATAACTCCATATGCTCAAATTTGACAAGCACCTGATTTCATCGCGTGGCATCTCATATTACAATTAACCTCCATTGATTTCACACATCAGATGTAACTAATAGATGAAAAGTAATAACTTCTAACATTTGCTGACAGTACACTGAAAAAGTTGTTTTGATGTGAACTGATTTATTTCTATGTCAAAACTGAAGTCTGAGTGACTGACCAGCAAAATTTTTTATTGTAGGCTTTCATGGGAAATTAATTAAACCTGTACATCAGAGATAGTCATTATCTGTTAGTAAAGCCCTACTGTAGAACATAAATATTTCATTCAAACTTGTTTTCCACCTGTTGGCAACAAACATTCAGACTGCAATCCATGAAAAATACCATCTTCTACAAAAAGAAGTGAAAAAATGCTGCCAGAAAAGTAGAAAAATGCCACCAAAAAATGCCAATAAAAAAACACCAAAAAATATGTAGTAAAATTACAACTCACAACAAAAAAAAAAGTGATTTTTCAAAACAGTTATGGAAGATGCATTTTTCAAATAATTTTTGCAGGACAAATCAAAAGAACATCAGCGTATGCACCAAGTTAAAGTCCCGCTCTATATTATATTAACATCATAGGTATAATAAATCTGTATTTTTACTTCCATGTTTTCATGTAGTCCCAATCAATGTCTTATGGGTTTTAACTTTGTAGTGCAATTTGCCATCATGCTAATTTGACTGACTGACCAAAGACTGAAGGTGTGTAAGAAATCTTCCAGTGATGACTATGATGTAATACATATATACAGTAATACATCTAATATCCATTGGGACAATGCACACTGTAGTGCTGATGACACAGACTGTCATCATTTCTATGAGCAGATCTAGGTTCAGAAGAGAGAAAGAACTATCAATGATCCGAGCGAAGAGGCTGTGCATCATGATGGACAGGTGCACATGAACAACCATTTATCAGCAAGCAAGTGGGACAGGTGGGGTCTAACATGACTCCGACTTGAACATGGTACATCATGCCACTGTAGGCCATGGAGCTATTTATAGCCTCTAGAGGCCTATAGACAATGGGCATCAGCAATTGTAGGAAACTGGACTATTGATCATGGTAATGCCTTGGACTATAGTGATGGTAACAACTAGTCTAGTAGTCTCAATTCTCTAGGCTGACATAGAATGGATGCTAAAATGCACTGGCCTTGTCAGCATTTGATGGATATAACACATGTATATAATTTTTTCCCCAGACTAAAAATCAGCCCAAATTTCCATTAAAGAAAACAAAAAACAAAAAAAAAAAAAAAAAGGAAAGATGCCAAAAAATGCAACAGCAGTGAAAAGTGCAGTAATCGTGCAGCAAGTAAAAAAAATGCTGTGGAATTTTTCAAGGATCACAGGCTAAACAAAATCTGTGAAGCTAGACTGTCTAATCAGGACTAACAGATTTTATTGATACATCAATAACTGCAGTGCATTTCAGAAGGGATCACACACTACAAGTTTTTGTAAAGTGCAAGATGAGTGTATAACTGCTAAAGACCAAGTGCTTGAGTATATGAATTAATGCTAGATTGTAATGGTGTGTCAACGATCTGATACACTATATACATCTTGTATATATACACACAGAAGATATATCTCCATTTTTCGTGTCTGCTTGGCACGATGATACTTTGGTAAGCAAAATTAGCATATTATGTGAGAAATTGAGATCTTGAACTTGGTGATTTACCCTCTGTTTTGATGCCATTAGCTTCTGAATCTTACACTAATTTTAGACAGGCTGTCAAGCATCTACATTACCACAACCCATATTATTTATCTTTCTAAACATGTCCAGCATCACTGTTCCAATACGGACTGTGATATTTCCAACATATTATTTCCAGTACAAAATGTGGACAGTTCGAACTATGACTTTTGCTACAAATTGTGGACATTTTCAACATTTCATTTCCAATACAAATTTTGGACATTTCAGACATACCATTTCCAGGACAGATTTTGGACAATCAAAAGTCCATCCAAAGCTAAGCTCTTTCCCACATGGCAAAGCTTCAAATTCCATATTCCAAGCATATGATTGTCGATATCAATAATAGACAGTTCAACAACACCACATAACTCTTATCTATCTCTGTGGACATTTGCAAACCATGTGAACACTTCCAATATACCATTCCAATACAGGCTTTAGACCAATCACGGTTCCATCTAAAACTTCTCTGCAATGAAGCAAACTTTTGACACTGATATACTGCAAACCGATGATATGGATGCTGACGTTAATACACAGCAAATCAACACCACAAAACACTGTATTTGTCATGATGTCAAAAAATAACAAACCTACAAAGATTTCACTAAAAAGATAGAGGTAGTTCTGCGGTGAAATTTCAAATGTGTCATATAAACACTGACAAAATAATATCTGTAAGCATAGATTTTGTATCTCACTTAGGCTGCAGCAGATACAGTTTGTTGACTGCGCTGTTTGTGATGACTGGATTGCCCAGATTTCGAACCACCCCACCAAATAAAACCAGCTCTCCCCTGCCCTCCAGCAAACTACTGCAGATGGTCTCGGTCGGAGCACCACAGGGTTGCAGCTCACTTAATGGCTGCCACTCTGCTGTACCTTCCATCAACACACGGCTGATGTCCAGTACATGAATGTCCATATGGTTTCTGGTTGTGATCAATTCAGGCACATTTTCCTCCCCAGTTCTGTCGACGCTGTCAGAACTCACAACAGGCTGAGCTGGTAATCTTGCCGCAGCTAATGCTCGAGATTTGGCTCGCAGGAGTTCTTCTTGCCGTTGTAGTGCTTCTAACTGTTTCTGACGGTTGGAAGTAGCGTTGGGGCGGATAGAAGGCATGCTCCGTCCCCGGTTCGCCTGTGGAGACTGACCATTGGAGCGGAAACCATTTCCAAATGGAGATCTGTTCGGGCTTGGTGGTGAGATCAGATTTTGATGTTGTTGCTGATGCTGCTGTGGTGGGGATTGTTCACTCTGGTCATGAGGAGGAGAGAGATCAGGGCTATGCTGTGATGGGTGTTGTAATGACCTGTGTTCACTCTCTGCCTGGCTGCCGCCCCATTTGTTGTTCAGTCGATGGAATAATCCATCAGCTTCTTCATCTTCAATGGGTCTGGCACCACTGTGGTAGTGGTTGTCACGGTCCGGCAGATTCATACACTCTCGATGCAGCCGTCTCTGTAAGGCGAGCAGGTTGTTAGGTATGCGAGAACCTTGACCTTGTTCTTCTCCAGATTGTCCAGCAACTGGCAATGGATAATATATACAAGAACCGATAAAACATTCTATGTAAGATATACTCCCTCCCAGTGACAAAACAGCTTGGTTGATAATGATTGATTCCTTTGTAAAAACAGAAAAGTGATAAAGACCTTTTCAGTTAACTTTCATAAGGATCATGCAATAGTAACATTATTCAGTAAAACCCAGAACATATTTGTCTTCCAGCATTTATCTTTTATGTCAAGTATGATGTGAAAATGAAAAGTTTTTCAACAGATGGCATGCAGACATAAAATGTTTCATATATTTTCTTTCTCATTTAACTCTCACCAGTTCAGTGTTTTTTTTGGCATATTTCAGACCAACGTGTGGGTGACTTTTATAAAGTGGCTGTAAAATATGTGAAATGAGACTGAATCATGGTTGGAAAGATAAATAAATGGGGATATGAAATGTTTGATTTTAAAATACGGTGGAATATGGATGAGTCGATGTCAGTGGGGGAGTAAAAATATGATTGACTCATCCGTAGTTCAACTCATTCGTATCTCACTAAAGACTACAAAACTAAAATCAGGCACTACTTATTTGGAGTAACCTTTTGTTGAGCATTCCCTCTTTTTTTTTTCATGGAACGGGTCCCAGCTCTTCTTTACTTTACTTGAAATCAAACTGATGAATCGACATCGACTCATCTGTATTCACTAATGAGTCGATCTTTTTCTCCTGTCCCGGTCCTTATAAGATCACAGGAAAAAGCAATGCTTGAGTCGATGTACCTAATCTCTGCTTGCGCGGTACTTCATCTCAGTCTTTTATCGAGCTTCAAATCTAATCTTTTCCATTTGTCTTCAGTGAGAGCTATCGAACCTTTGGTTGAATTTTAACATATTTTCGACACCGTTGTCATCGTCCATTTAAGTTTCACAGTCATGTAAAACTTGCAATGTCCACCGCTCCCAACCCTACCTCCTGAACATTCAAGTCAACACGATCACCGCACGCAGTTTCTTGGTCCTCTAACACTCCTCGCCACCGCTTCATGTTGTAAAACACTGTACTTGTACATTACACTCCATACTTGGCCTTTTTTAAGATGACAAACATTACATGCGGTAAATGGGTAGTGCTTAATGTCGAAACCCGTCGAAACCTGACGAAACCCGACGAAACCCATCGAAACCTGATGAAATCATAAATTTTATTTTCATAATTTTTTACTTTTTTTTTTGTATACGCTACAATCTTCACAAAAACCTTTTTGTAGTGCTATAATTGGTCATTCGCAAATACGAAACTGAAATTACCGCATGCCGCACGGGATGTTTACACTTTCGCTTTCAGAAGCTTGCTTTGCACCTGCATTTCGGAAAGAGCGATCATTAATACTTTTGTTCATTGTTCATCACTGGCATTCACTGAATCACCGAGTATTATGCCTCAACGAAAGTTTCCATGCACAGTGTGTGCTTGCAACTGCAACGAAACTGAAAACTCCATACAATGTTTTCAATGTGCAAACTGGATCCACAGATGAGGTTTTTTTCCCTTGACTTTTGTTTGTTTTTTGTTTTTTTTTTACAAAATAGTATGAACACAATTACATTGAGGGAAAAATGAAGCTAACTTTCCTCGTGGTGGGTTTTGTGGCAGAGATTTGGCAGATTGTAGATAGATCTAGGTGTGTGGGAGAAATCCACTGGGATGGGTTTTTCCACATGAGTTCTGCACTGAGCTATATTAACATTGGTCTTGATTTTATTGCGATATTCACAAGAGATTCACAGATTGACAAGTGGTCATTTGTTCTCTTTTTAAAGGCAGTGTGTTCCAATGGACTGCGACATGCTGACAGAATGGGGAGGGGATGGATTGATGTTTGTTTGCAGACCTTGTGCATTTCATGGAGAATCTGGGTTTTACCGGACAGAGGATGCTATTGAAAGATGAGACAAAATTCTTTTTATCTTTATTTCCTCCGAATAATAATAATAATAATAATAATAATAATCTTTATTGATCCTTTTGGAAAATTTTGCATGGTATTTCACATGATTGACAGATACTGCACATAGTCTACACATATTAATTTGCAAAGATTGTTTTCCTAGTAAAATGAATACCAAATTGAAGGGCAGACAATGAGCTTTCTATTGGTGTATAAACTGTGTTGATCGGATAACTCAAAGCGGAGATATCGTGGTTGAATTAAACTCTATTATAGTGTCACAGTAAAAGGGGGCTTAGTTGGTCTGCGATTTGATTGGACGAATCGGCAAAAACTTCCGTCAAAGTTTTGTTGACATTAGAAACACTTCCCTCGATAATCAGTCTATTAGATCTCAAGTTTTCAGTCTTTTCTTGAAAGTTACTTATTTATAGATCTACTTATAGGTTCGTTTATTCTGTGGATAATTATTTGTATTATTGTG
This sequence comes from Peronia peronii, assembly GCA_039654565.1. Lineage (NCBI taxonomy): Eukaryota > Metazoa > Mollusca > Gastropoda > Systellommatophora > Onchidiidae > Peronia > Peronia peronii. Next base: position 11,709 of record JBCEWB010350232.1, on the reverse strand, counting down.
TATGGATCTAGTTTTTAAACGAGATATTTAAAGTAGTTTTATCGAAAAGGGATACGGTTGCCAGTTTATTTTATTTGGTGAGATCCAAGACTTTACCAGCTCCATTTCCTTCTTTACAACACCACTAGTCATAGAAAATACAAATCTATCTCTGTTTTTTTTTTTTTTAGAAGAAGAAGAAGAAGACGCATACTGCATTAAGAACTTGTAAGCGTTCAAAATATTTTTGAGTGTGCAAAAATGAATAGGGTAGTTCAGTAAATCGGTCATAACTCCGTTAAAAAATAAGATATCACAGAAATATTTCACAGACACACACAGAATTGGACTGCCAAACATGTGATGAAAAACTAAAATTCGTTTTTTTTTACCCCTAAGCCCCCTTTTACCGTGACACCAAGCACTTAACATGGCCATTGTATGATGATTGGAAGAATCAGTAAACTTAGGAGACATGTCGAGCATTAAGCAGAGAAAAACGGTCCGTCCTTTGTGGTACTCGTGTGGGTGGTCAAAGTACAGAGCGTCTACTGTATGTGACATACAGTAGACGCTCTGTACTTGGACCACCCACGTGACCACAACATTTGGTTCGCTTCTGTATTTGCTAATACCTGTGATCATCAAAGAAATTTCATACGATATTTCATCTCTCTTTTGTCCACGAATGGATAAACAAATTATGTTAGTTTATATTCTCAGGGTTCGTTCATCCAGTTTGTACTGAGAATTAACCTAAAAATTTATTATTTTCGAATGTATTTCAGACTTGCAAGTGCCAATCCTGAACAAGCGCAAATTCAGGCAAAAAGTGAGCAACTCCTGCCTCAGACCTACGGTATTGTGCTGCCACCCAAGAAACATCTGCAGTATTCATCTGACATGAGATGTGATAAAGTCTCACAAAGAGTCCTTGAACGTTATCACCCTGTAATGTTAGATACCCATGTCCCTGTGCAGACCTGCGGTGATGGAAATTGTTTGTTTCGATCTTTATCACTTGGTCTTTTTGAAACTGAAGATCATCACATATTGATCCGACTGTTGACAGCCATTGAAAAGCACTGTCCTTTGTGTGGATAAGACATACAGTCTTGGAGATGTACATGTCACAGTGACATGCTATAAGAACCTTGCATTGACCAGGCGTGGCACTGAAGACCATCCCCTTTTTTTTGGTCCTATGTACTTACATGGAAATTCCGACTTTGATTCCTTTTTCATTTTTTTCCATCATCTGGCCGGTATGTTTGCAAGCATGTCCTCAAAGCCCAACCCTGGGAAGTGATGAGGAAAGAGCACTCCAAAATGCCATCCGCACAGCTTTTCATAATTCCCAGCTGTTGGTGTGCACCCGCCATCTTATATTCTTAGAAACAACTTTCAAGCAAATCTTGCAGACAAAGTGAACCAAAGGAAGCAAGTTACTGAATGTCTGTTTGGAAAAAAGGGCATAGTCGCGTCTGCAACAGATCCAACTGAATTTGAAGATCATGCTGATTTTGTGGCACAGTCTCTTCCAAAAGAGGTCACAAAATAAATCTCAAGGATTGTGCCTTTTTTGAAAGAGAACATCGATGCAACCTTGAAGCCTGGGATTGCTTGTAGAAAGTCCAATGTGGACAAACAATAATTCAGAATCTCTGAACCATATACTGAAGCAGACTGTTGATTGGAAATCACAGAAGTTAGTGCAACTCATTCAAAAATTTGAGAATGTGGTAAAAAAAACCAGTTCCGAGAAGCAAAAAGATCTCTGTTTGGTGCCGGTGATTACATTCTTTGGTGTCATTTTCACAACTGAATGTGACACCTGGTTCCAAATGTCCGTGCAGCGGAAGACTCAACAGTTTGTCCGTTTTATGAACACAGCCTATGATACAAACGTTGTTCACTCAACAGATGGTTTGAAAACCACTCTTGCGCCCAAACACAAGGGGGAAAAGCCAGGCCAACGCAAAAGGAAAATGAATGCAAAAACAAACAGTGCACCAAAAAGAATGAAAAATAAGAGATATTTGAGAATGAGAGAGAAGTCTGTATGTTGTGATTTAGTGGAAGGAAGTATTTGTGCTTTTTTCTTTCATTTATTAATCTTTTCTTTTACAGTGCCTCCAGGCCCCTTTTGCTGTGAACCCAATGACCTTGGCTTTTTAAATTTAAGTGTTTTTTTTCTCTATTGAAACTTTGATGATGACTTATGCAAATGTCTATTTCATGCATTGTATGTGTACCTATATTTTGCATTTCATTTTCAGATGAATTTTCTTTGAGTTATGAGATTTATGTATAATATCCATTTAAATCCATCAATTAATTGAATAATTTCAAATATGGTTAAGGTTAGGATTAGGCAGAATGTGAGCTGTGTCTCTTTACCTTTGATTCTGTGTGTTGCTGCTGTCACAAACTAGGTTATGTTACCTTTCAGCAATCTCTTAAATTTTGTCCTTGTTATTGTCATTTTATTTCTTCTGTTTTGACAGGCATTAAAATATAAGACTCTGAAATGATTTACAGTGGTTCTTTTTTTCGTCAGGTTTCGTCTGGTTTCGACGGGTTTCGTCAGGTTTTGACGGGTTTCGTCAGATTTCGACAGGTTTTGACATTAAGCAGTACCGCAGTAAATCTATCTGCGGGCGGAGCGGGGAGGGTGCAGTATCTCACTGTTCTCATTTTGACCGCAGTAGCTTAGTGAAAACGTGTAATTAGATCTAATCAGCCAAATCGCGAGCTATAAAATAAGAGTGGGGTGGGGGTGGATTTTTTTTAACAACTCCTTGCCACCTGCTAGTCCAACGAGCAAGTTCGCCACGTTGAGAAGAACAAAGGCCAGTTCCTGGGATCTGTTCGGGGTAACATCCACATGTGAACCGTAGTACAGCCAGAGAATTCCCACATCAAAGACGATCGCCAATACTACGTCTCCTACTCTCTTTAGCGAATTTGCATTATATTTTCGTTGCGGGGAGGGGGATGTGCAGTATGAATGCAAAGTATCGGTAGCTAGACGGAGGAGATTGTGGATGAGGTGTGAAAAGGAGGACGAGACAATGGCTGGTCGGCCTCTGATCACAGTCTGAGGGAGGGTTTAGTCCTGCTTAGTGAATCAGTTTGACAGTTCAAGTTATCGTGCTGTCATGGGATGGGAGGAGCATAAATGTGTTGAGATGAAGTGCCGCGCAAGCAGAGATTAGGTACATCGACTCAAGCATTGCTTTTTCCTTTAATCTTATAAGGACCGGGACAGGAGAAAAAAATCGACTCATTAGTGAATACGGATGAGTCGATGTCAATTCATCAGTTTGATTTCAATTAAAGTAAAGAAGAGCCGGGGCCCATTCCATGAAAAAAAAAGATCGACTCATCTGAAAGTCGACTCATCAGGGTTTGGCTCAGATGCAGTCGACTGTATTTGTTCGTGTGTTGTAACAGCGACCTTTTATTGATGTTTCCAAAAATAAAATTTCCAACTTCCACCAGTCACAAATAAGGGAAAAGGAGAACAAAATGTAGTAAGATTTTGATCAGAAACTTTACTATAGCAGTAAAGAACATTCAGTTATACACAACATATCCAAATTTCAAGAAATTTCAACAACCAAAAAGGAAGTTATGGTGAAATTGCCAACATATATAAAAACACTGAAACACACTGGTCAACATGCATATATACAGTGGAATCCGCTTAATTCATTCCCTCCGGAATTTTTTTCCCCTGTGGACGGAATTATTTTACGTGCATCACATTTTCACCTATTGTGTTTCTATTTTTGATTGGAACCCTATATTATTATATATCAAATGAAAGAGAATTGAATGGCGAACACAAATAAATATCCAAATAACACTGAAAATGTCAGTAGGGTTAGGGAGAAGAAAAACTGAAGGTAAAACATAAAAATTCAGGTAAGTTCAACAACATTTATTTTTGCCCACCCAAGGTAGAAGACCACCTGAAGGCTTGTATTATCCAAAGTGTACATCTAAATAAAGATAATCCATTAGTGAATATGTTGACAGCATTTCAAGTTCATGAGAGGTTATAATCCAATGTATTTGAGCACAGATTTGAGGCTGAATGTTCAAATGTCGAAGGTAAAAATTCGGGTTCCTCCATATGGGAGGGTTGAATGGAATCCTAGATCTAGATCTAGATCTAGTTGTAGCTGGCTCTTCTACAACAGTCCACTCCTCTTTATCTTCATTTGCCCTGATGTCGCTTCTTTCCTCCAAGTTGTGAGCGTTAGGTCTAGATCTAGATAGATTTACTAGGTCCTGGTTGCCCTCTCGCCACGCCCACTTTTCTCATCACTCACTCTCAATATCTAGATCTAGACCTAGACCTAGATCTTCACCCGATCGAGAACTATCGCTTTGTTGATCTATATCACCATTAGGAAAGTCTTTCTCTTCCATTTCAAGCCAGCTTTGATGCATTGACATCGTTTAGGGCACTTCTCTGCCAGCCATGGCACTGATCTGATTTCAGGTGAACAAACTTGACAAAAAAATGGGTCCAAATCACTTCAAAACAATTGTTCTGCACTTCGTGAACTTTTGAAACCGAAACAAGAGTCTTTGTTTACATCCGGTGTAGACACTCATTTCAGATCGAGGCTATAACTATAAAACATGGATAGAAATGGACTGGAATAGTTCGTGGGTTTTGCAAGCCGAAAATACGGCTTTACATCCATAGGCAAAAATCGGTGAGCCGTATATTCGGCTTTACAGAGAGAATGAGTTAAAGTCAGTCAACCTCTCAGGACCAAGAAAAAGTGTTGACTTTAAGCAAGGTTGACATTATCCGTTTTCTCTGGGAGGCACAGGGAATCAAAATATGTGTTGTATATTTGTTGTGTCATGCCCTTAGGCCCTTATCCCTAAAAAAAAGAAAATTCTAACAGAGCTTCTCCTTCTTAAGTCTAAGCTAGTAGAAGTGGTATTCTGCCTTGAATCAACATCTTTAAGAATCAACTTTGTACCCAGATTGAGAACGTACTTTTTCTCAGACAATCTGATCATGGAGTTAAGTAAAAGGTTGACTAGATCTTGTCACGGCAAGCGCAGAAATGAAGGTGATATAAAGTGTGACTGAAATCAGGTGCAATGCCTTTCTGCACTGTCCTTGTGTGTGTGTGTGTCAACAAATTGGGTAAAAAGAGCCGAGTGTGGGCAGATGGTTGTTTATCCTCGCCAACTCGAGGCAAGCGAAGAAGGCCGAGCGTGGAACTGTGTGCCACTTGGAGTAGTGTGTGTGCATATCAAAGCAGTCAGTAGTCTGCTGTACTGACTGCCCTGTGTATGTGTGTCTGCGGGCTCACCAATGCACTTAAGAGGGGTGAGGAAAGCCAAGTGTGGAACTGTTGTGTTTTTCTGTATCCAAGCCAATGTGAGACAGGTGAAGAGAGCCAAGCATCTTCTCATACAGCGATAGGCCCAGAGGCTAAAATGTGTCAGAAACAAGGCGCCTCTCGATCTCTCTGTCTGACTTTTTTTGTTCTATGTCCCCACAATTTTCGGCTGCAGTAAGCCAGCATGGCTCATTTAAGCGAAATCACCTCTGACGATGTTGACATTATCAGAAACAAAACTATTGAAATATAAAGGGAGGAAAACGGGACAGCCGGAACAGGTTGACTTTAACTGAGATTCTACTTTAAGCGAGTTGACTTCTCGCATGTTCCACTGAACTTTAAAAAAAAATTTAAAAATCTACAGCATATTGTGAACAAACATTCTTATCATCAACTGGTGCTATTTTCTCTTCCAAAATAACAGCAAATAGTAGATTTTATTGCAACAGACATTTCCCTATAGAAACAGATAAAGACTCAAAAGAAAAACTGATAACATGAAAATTAATCATTCTCTCCGTACATTACCTCACTGTTTTCCATATCATGCTCATCTGCCAAACAATTCCTTTTCTGATTACAGCAAATAATTCTTATTATATTTTTTACATTTAAATTTAGTTTTGTATTCCTTTTTATAATTTTTTCTTTTTTTGTGTTCTTGGTAAATAATGGCACATTAATGTTCTCTTACCAGCTGATTAATTAATTCCAATAAAATGCAGCTGTCCATAATTATTAGGCCTGGTTAGTTCTGGGCTATTTTTTTTTTTTACTCCAGAATTCCTGAAACATTATAAATGAATTTACTCGAGCAATATCTAAAAAGTGCTAAAAGAGAGTTTTCCAGTAAATAGAAGTTTTTCTAAGAACTGTATACTTTCCAATCATTTGGTCTGATCTGTATACTCCTCCTATAAATCTACTATAATCCCCAACAACTTCTGGCTGAGTAATTGTAAACTTCGAAACTGACCATTCACTTTAGTTCAACGAGCACAAAATGTCCTTGCATTCAATGACCTATGCACAGTAGACTGTAGAATGACAGTTTTATTATCCTACCATTGAACAATTCCCAAATTCCTCATTCTTAACCACCTCGTTTTCCCTCTCTCTGCATTTTTATCGAAAGTTCTAATGTTTTTAGCAGTAAGCCTTTTCTTTTATATAATACGGTTTCATGTGCCACGGTTTTATTTTTCAACAGATAAATAAATAGCTGGCAAGAAGTATAACAATTATCCATAAATATTTTGTAGCCTTGGTGAAAAATAGGTCTACACAACTTCATGACAACAACATATCCCAATCCAGAAACTGAACATGCTTCATCCTTCCCTGTATATACATCAAAACTGAAAGTGTACCCTGTCAAAGAATCAGCTAAAATCCACAATTTCATCCCCCACTTTGTTGGCTTATCTTCTGTGTACTGCCTATATTCTTATATTTCTTATTTCTAACCATCCTTTCATCTATCTAACAAATTCATTGGGCTGCCAGTATTTCATACATTCTATCCGTAAAAAATTATGAACAAATTTGTCATTTTCCCGTTCAGTTTCTGGATTAGAAATTTTCAAAAAAAAAAGATTGAATTTATTTATATCTAAATTTACTCATAAAAGCCCTAGCCCATAACCATGAACAAGCTGCTGTGTTAATGTTGGGGGCAGCAATCAGACTCATATACATAAGTAATGCAAAAAAAAAAAACAAAAAACGATGTAACTCTTCAACCATCACATCTGTCTGTCATTGGTACAGCGATGGCTTCGGCTGAAAATCTGAATGTGCATAGCTGTTTGTAAAGTCACAGATTTGTTGCATCAATTCTACTGTGAAAAACAGCTTGAAGTAATCAACTGTGGAATAACGAAAAGCTACATATAACCATATGGGAAAAACAATTTTTCTTGGAGGCATATAATATTTTAGCTAAACATCTCAAACCATAACAGAAATTTAGAAAGACTGCGCTTACGAACTCCATAGAGCTGATTTATTTATTATCTGCTAAGGCCATAGACATCATTTTGGATTAAAAAAAAACAACAACAAAAAACATAAAGCACAACAAAATATAAAACTACATATCTGTTTATACATGTATTTCTTTTTATATTTTACCTGGCTTAGTAAATAACCTGTGATCCAGATGGGTAGTCACTTCAGGCAAGGCAGAAAGGGAGGCAGGCTCTCAAGAGGGCCACTGTCAAGATCTCTATAGGACTGCTCGGGTGGTGCTCTGTCATTAAAACAGAAAAAAAAATGTTTAGCAAGTTGCTTTCTAAAACATTCACTTTCATCTCCACAAACCCTTGACAGTCTTGATGGTACTGGTAGAAAATCAATTCACAATAACAGTTACTCCTGCGAGACATAAAAGCAAGAACCAGAATGCAGCGCTAGACATCGAAAACACAAATATGCATATATAATATCAAAATATTGAAATATAATGGCAGCACTTTCTAGAAAATGTTTACTATTATTATGTTAACACTTTCCCAGAAATGTAAACATCTCCATAGTAACAACTGCTGTTTACAGTGATGGATTTGTTTCAGCTATAAAACTCATTAGAAACAAAATAAATACTATGGCTAATACTCTGTGTGTAAAACAAAACCCACAAATACATGAAATACTGCTGGTTGTATTGTCCAAGGCACATAAATCCAGTAATAGCTTTACATTTGCGAACAATCAAGTTCAACCTGTGTACAAACCTGTTTCCCAGATCTACGTTGGCTGAATTCGGCTGGATATTTTCACTTCCTGACTCAGAATCCTCCTCACTTGGCATCCACTGATCGGAATCTTCACAATCTGAGTCAATGCTGATGTCTGACAGGTCTGCATCCATTGTAGATCTAATACTGGAGACTTTCTAACAAGCGGCAACAAAGAGACGCGAAGGAAAAATCCAAGATGGCAGACGGGGAATGCTAAAAATAATGTCGTTTTCACGCGAGCAAACATTTCTTATAATTTTTTTTCAAATATTTTTTGATGCAGTAAGTAATTTCACAAGTCAATTTTGATTTTAAAAAAAAAAAAAAAAACTGAAAACCTATTTATAGAATGTGTTTTGCCTCATCATGAAAGGGGATGTGTCTATCAATAGAATTCTATCGAAATCTCTATCACTGAACTGGTGAGAGTTAACCTGAACTCAGACAGTGTAACTTTACTGACATGTGAATTACATGTCTGTATATTATTCTCTACCACCCAAAGATCAAACTAGGTAACTCTATAGTAGCAGAAGTCATCTATTGACTTCAAATTTTTAAAAAATCCACATTATATCTCAAATTAATCTCACCATCATCCTTCATCTCTGGGTGGACATAAACACCTGCCTCTGGTGAAAACTGTTGTCTAGGACCAAACTGTTGTCGAACTTGCTGTTGCTGTTGTTGATGTTGCTGTTGATGTGATACTGGTGGGGATTCTGGTTGGCAAGAGCTGGCTCCTCCCTGTGGCTGTGTGGACTCAGCTCCCCTCATCTCAAGTTTTTGTTCTCTTGCTCGTCGGAGATTGCGGCTTTGGCGCACTTTGGAAGATCTGGCCACAACCACAATGGTGTTGTTGACCTGTGGACACAATTCAGATTCATTAATCAAAACATGGCAGAGATATGTGAATTGCTTCCTGAAATAGATACCTTTGGCTTTCCAAATGCAATCGAAAGAATAAGCCTGGTGCTATAACTTTTCTCTACTGCCTCTTGATTATAAACTGTAAGCTATCCACATTGTCACTTAAAAATCTAACATATTTTATAACATTTGCTTATTGGCCTTTGACTTTAATGTGTACAATAAATAATTCAAACTGTCACTTACAATCAAATATGTGACCCTCCAGCTCGAAATGAGTCATAATACGCAGATAGCTATTTCGAGATACAGGCCAAAATAGTTAACAGGTCGAGGTTGGTCAAATCTGAGTTAACGATTTGTGTCATGTTTTGTGTTCATTACTCTTCATACAAAGTAAATATTATAATAAAATTCTCCCTCTTTCCATCTTTTTTGTGAATTATTTTGACTAATGGTAGCAAGTGATGAAAGAGTTTTGCCGATTTATTCCAATCTTACTCTGATCGCTGCTGGGCAAGCTGGCATATTCCTAATGGTCTTTTTAGCCCTAAATGCTTTAAAATAAGACTAGAATGAATTAATTCTATACTTTAACCCTTTCGTTATGCATTAATCAGCGGTCACCTTCGTGTGCGTGTTCAACTTCCTACACGATGTGATAGCCCAGTGTGTTTACTTTTTCTGACCTCCCATCAGCTGAAGATCAGTGATTGCAGAGAAACAACAACAGTTGGTTTCTTTTTCAAGCAAGTTCCCATTTGTTAAATTTAAATGAAGAATAAATGATTTATCCACTGTATCTGTCATTATTGTCCATGATCTATTTTAATACTCAATGCGATATAAAAAGGAAAGCAGAAACTGAGAGACTGAGAGAGAGAGAAAGATAAAGGAGAGAAAGAAACAAAAGGGAGGATATTAAATATTATAGGCTTTTGAAGAGTAAAATAGTAAGAATACTCCTTTTTATCTAATATGTATCTGCTTGGCTAAGCTTTCTTACTCAATGAATTTGACTCACAGCTTGACTGAAAGCTGAACTACACTGAGACTGGTCTATATCTAGACTAGATCACTTCTCAGTTCACGACAGATCTTATGTATATCGTAATGTAAGATTTATTGGTGTTTTGCCATCATCCAAATCTAGATTTAATCCAATGTCAATGCCAGATTCCTAATTACACACTGTGTCACTTTCGTATTCTATAGCAAAGGAGCTAAAAAGCGAGTGAACGAGACAGCAAGAGCTCAGTGGCAATCGACGAGGCAGAAGGAAAGATTTCATGCCGCTGACCAAAGCGCCATACAACATGCTGTGTAGCTGCCTCAAAAGACGTGCTAACACATCCTAGATATCACAGAAACCTGATTTGATTCGTCAATGAGTTTCCTTTCTATTATTAGATCACGAACGTCATTTTATCGACCAATGACAGCCCACCAAAAAGGAGGTTTTCCTGTGTCGGTTTCTGTCTGTCTGAACGGTAATAGTACTGTGGGCTGAGTGTCGGTTTCTGTTGCTCTAAACCTTAGGTGGCGATCTCGAGTATGTCGGTTTTTGTTGGTTTGAACATGAAAGGGTCAATTGGCTGATATCTTGAGAAAATGATGCGTTCTTGAGCTAAATATAAAGATATTTTTGCTAATGTGTCTCCATGGCTGAATATGGTAATTCAATATGCTGATTTGATCACATGACAGCAAAGAGGTGATACCCCTACTCACTACTGTAATTATGATGCAATCAGCTGATTTTACTAAGGAATTTGATTGTCGCTTCTTGTTGTCCTGTTTTTATTATATGTATCCCATTAGCATGCAGAGATGGAGGAAGACGGAGGATAATTGCCTCTGAAATTTGTACGATGTATTTTTTTCTTGAACTGTGCTCATCCCTGCTGTACGGAGACAGTATAGTGGGGATGGCCAGCCTGGTCTAGATCTAACATCACTACCGAAGATGATTGTGAGGGCAAAGAAGAAGAAGATGCTGATGATGACAGAGAACAGATCATCATAGATCTTCAACAGTTCATCACATGTGAGGAGGTGGAGACCGAATTGGCAAAAATAGAGGGAATGTGGCTGGACAGGACTTGGAACATAAACTTTTGAATTCAAAATGAATTAAGCTACTGGGCTAATCCAATATGGACAATTATATAATGTTATGTCTAGGACTATTTTAGAAATGCCCTCGTATGCTGGTATATTATCAAAGGTTGGCATGTTTTTGAAATGCCATTCATAGCAATTGAATTATTTACTAGTGAATTTTATGGAATCTTCAGTATTGTATCATATGTAACTATAATAATCTTTATAATAATTTTTATTTGTGCATTAAACTTGTTGAAAGTTTCTGTGCTGTGTTATATGTTAACATTCTTGATTTATGGCAGGTTTCATGCAGCTTGAACAATTTTAACTTTATAGTTGCTATGCAAATGTGTGACTGAATATCTAAGAGCATTTTCTCAAAATGACTAATTTGAGGATGCACCAGTTTTAGAGCCATAACTTTTTAAATATATTCATTTTTGTTTCTACATTATTCTTAACTCTGGACCTGCAAGCGTCTCGCGCGAAGAGCGGCACTTGATGTGCGCAGCTGGGTGCTACTTGCCAGGGCACTCGTCCTGCTGAACGGCACAAGTTGCCGCCGGGGTTATGGTGAGGTCTGTTGTGGTCAATGTAAAAGTAATCTTAGTGAATCTATGATGACATAAGTG
>JBCEWB010350124.1:0-21379 GCA_039654565.1 Peronia peronii | reverse complement strand
CTGAGCCGGTGAGATGGTTGGAATTGGACGTACAAATACGTCTTTTAGCACATGAGATAGGTCTTCAAATGACTTATATATACGTCCGATAGCAGTGAAGTGCCTTGAATGAACTTGCCTAGACCTGAGACAAACTTTAAGAGTATAGTAGTATTGCTGTAAAACAGCAGTGAATATCAATGCTCCCACAATGAGACTGTCAACTGAATATTGACCAAGCTTACCTTGATTTTGTATTGGTATCATGTTTGACACAAAGATTATAAGATGGGTTAAGAGTGGGTTAAATATTTTCATATCTGTACAGCTGTGTGCATTCTACACAAAAGGAAGAGAGACACTCCAAAACTTGAGTTTGAAGTTTTAAGTATCATCGTCTGATTACTTCTGAGTGGAAAAATTATTAAAAAACAGTGATTTTGAAAAATAACTAAAAACTGCATGCAGGAGACAAATTTGTAAATTTAAAATATGTATATTGGTGACTTGGTGATTGGTTGACAAGACTGACTTTAAAAAAGAGATAAGTTGAGATGTCTTTGCCTGAGCTCTCGGCACAATCTGTTTTCTAGTTGTGGACCCAGGTTGTCACACCTACTGCCCACATCCGACGCCAGAGCTCCAGTCAGTACTGAGCTATGCCAATGTGCCACTGTCTCAGTCGGCTGCCTTCACTTGCTGCAGCAACAGCTCATACAGCATCGGTCCCACTCCAGCATCCTCACCAGCTACACCTGTAACCGCAGCCACAACCACACAGAATAGTTCCTATGGTGAGTTAGACAAGAAACACAGGTTTCATAGCAATAGCAAGCTTTTCACTTGGAAAATATATCCTGGAAAATTTGAGTAACAAATGCATCAAGGCTTGGGGATGTGAATTGGTATTAAAATTCTGTGTTAAAATCAGAGTTAGACATCAGATCCTACTAAACGGATTTTCTTTCAGGTATTTTATTGTTCCATTTTGTAAGTTTAATATAAAACCTGATCTCACGTGAGTGACATTGATGAATTGTGCACAAAACATTCTGGTATGAGAGAGCTGTATCAAAATCTGGTGCATATTTAGCGATACATATTTGGAGGGCATCTTATTTATCAAAGACTTGGATTATCTAGTGTTCATAGTTATGTGCACTATGCTTAACTTGGAGGGTGACCATTTATAAGAGGGAAAGAAATCTGTATTGGATGCTGTAGATAGTTTCATGCCTAGAAGTGGGAAGACATTTTGTTTTAGATGCTGCTGATGGCTTGTGTCTGGAAAGAGGAAGTGGAATTACCCACACCAGCACTATCATTTAGACAGTTGACTTTGGTCTGTTTATTGCAGGTAATTTCCAATTGTTTGGGGAGAGCATGTTTGACAACTCTGCCTTCCCAACACCTACCAACACTGCTGTCAACAACACAACCCCACAGAGGCCGAATCGCTCATTGGTAAACACAAAGTGAGTAGAAATAGATTATAAATGAAATTTTTGTTTTTCCTCATGTTCGAAAGTGATTTTTTTCAGTTGGCTGTTTATGAAATATTGATAGATTTAAGATGTTTGAAATCAAAACATATTTCCATATTAACCACTTCACTAGTAACATTATAAAGTACCTAGGAAAATTGATCTCTCTTGTGCAGGAAAGTGTCCCTGACACGTCCATGGTCACCCCGCCACCAACCACCTTTTTCCTTTTGATTCGATTTTTCAATCACTGACCAGCATTTTGCATCGATACACACAACCTTTTGACAGACATCGCAAGCTCATGATTGGAGGATGACCTTAGCGATGAGCCCAAACCAGATGTATAATGAACTTGTTCATGTAACAGCTATTTACATTGAATCATAATTGTTTCTAATTCCTGTGGGAAAGTAAAGGTGCTGAATGGCTTGTGTAAGGTATGTGAAAATGAGTTTGGAGGGAGGTTAGCAGAGGAGGGAATGGGGTAGATTGACCTTCTCATTGATGCTTAGTACATGACTGCAAAATTGACAGAACGGTGAAGCGAGTAGAGAAGAACCATGAGCATCACTTAGTGCTATGTAGGCGTTATTGCTCCCTTATCATTTTTTTTATCATTGCAATGACAAAGTATCATAACTACATGGATTTATAATTAATTCAGAGTTAATGGCTTTATATAGACATCTGGCAGAAGAGAAATCAGTTGAGCAAGATCATTAAACTCAGTTATGCCAATGGCTCATTTGAGAAAAATAAAGGTCTATGATTTAAAATGCACAAACATGAAGTGTCATGAAGGCCAGTCAAATAAAAGATTAGCTCAGCATGGCACTAGCATGCCCTTTCAGGCAATGCACAGCATGGGCACATAAGCCTCACAGCACTTAAAGCATAAACTGCCATGTCTTAATGATTACCATAGTCTTCCTGAAATTTGATAAATTTCTAAGATGTGACAACAGACACACATGATGATGCTAATGTTCACTGCCTCTCTATTCCGTCTCAGCAGTGACTACTTTTCCATGTACAGCCCCATCAGCGACACATCTCTGTCACCAACGGAGAAAATCCTCTATCAGAATCTGCTATCCAAACACACACAGCAGTAAGTACATGTGTCCTGACAATAAATCTGTCAGGGATATCAAACTTCCTTAGTAAAAGGAAGCAGACTTTTCAGCTCACTTATAAACTTCATTATTAGTCTGTAGTGTTTCAACATTTTTTCTGCATAAATTCTTCAGTTATACATGCAATTGCAAGTAGATTGTGTAGAAATGTAAAGCATAAAATTTTCCTACTTCCTCATGAGACTAAATTGACATCCCTGAGCACTGCACTAAATGCTGTCTAATTGTAGATTTTGTTTTGCAATCTTTAACTGTCAGTGCTTTGTATACTATGAATTACAGATGGTTGATTATTGTCAGGTGTTTAGTAGAAGAAATTGAATCTCTGATGTTTAAAGCTGAGAAATGTCAGTATGTTCTTCTGTGGTTTTGTATGCATTAGGGAAATAACCATCAGCTGTTAAGAACCAAGCCATTATTGATCTTGAGATGCTTTCATTGAAAAAAAAAAGAGCATTTGTCCCCCACAGCTGACACTCCTATTTTGAAACTTAAGGGGTGAAAGGATTTATATTTCGAATTGTCATTCAGCACTCATTGCCTTAGTGTGTTACCCAGCTGTTTCATATAATTTATTACAGAAGTATCATAGCCTGTATGTAGCAAGATCTATTGTACAACTGCTCGTTCATGATTAATTGTAAACTGGTTTAGCACAGCTTTCTATATCTAATTACTATAAAATTTTATGTCTTATTGGTATCTAGCCATATATGAGTAGCTTCCTTAATCTTAAAGATGTGAAGAGGTGGATCTTGTTACAGCCAACTTGTTGTGCTATTCATATTAGACATTCTTTCCAAATAACCTACTATGTATAGTGATTTTTTTTTTTTTTCATCTGCTGTCAGTTCTAGATATAAACTATAATTTTTTGAAACACAAGTAGGCCTTAATATCACATTGGAAATTTTGAACATTCCAGCACTTTCTTTTGACGGTTTGAAAGTTAAAGACACAGGAGTGGGGGGGGGGGGGGGATGAAGGAGGTGCATGAGCTCATTACTGAAGGCTTACTTGTATATTTAGGAAATCTTTCATGTCATGTCTAATGTCAGCGTTGTCAGACACATGGACATGATTTCATTTCCAAATCTGCACGAAGAGACATTTTTCTTATTTCTCCCATGTGTGCAGAGAGACGGCTTTACCCATGAGTCCCCCCAGCGACATTTCGCTGTCACCCATCGAGAAAAAGTTGTACTCCAACTTGTTGAACAAGCATAGCCAGAACCTGCGGGCAGTTCAAGCCCCACCCACCCCGCCCAGATCCCCGCAGGAGTACACCTACCCTGGGACAGCAACACAACATGGTCAGGAAGACACGTCACTCATGGAGATGATGGTGAGAAATCCCAGCATGCCTATATGTTGAGCTGGATTTTAATTCATAAAAGTAGTGTATTTTAAGTAAATTTTTACTTGTTTAGTCATGCTATACACAATGTAGCCGTAGTCATGCTGATGCACCATAAAATCACAACACAAACAAGCACCGGCATAATTTTCTTGTTTGAAATTTCAAGACAGTCACTCAAAACAAACTTGGTATTGCATCTGCTAGTGCCCGCATGATAGCAGTAAATGCTATAACATTTTAAAAATTTGTTTAATTTTCAACCAGCAAATCACTTCAGTGGATTTGAACTGATTGTCATAGTTTTTGCATGATAGCATTGAATGCTATAACATTGCAAGCTGTCTTGTGATAGAGATATCTGGCATCCTTATTTGCCTCATTGAAGACACTGAGCTGCAAAAAATTATTGATATTTAATGGGTTATTGTTTTGTAACTTGTACTTACTACAATATAAAACAGGGGAAAAGAATGATGGATAACTATGTGTTTTAATGGAAAAGTTCCCAGTTTTGGTGCTGTTTATTATGTAATTTTAGTAGCAACTGCACCAAATCTCAGGTGTGGCCATGAAGACTTTTAGAATGCGTCCATTATATTTTTACAATCATCAGACCATAATTTTATTTCAGAGACGTAAAGGAGGAGAAGAAAAAATTACATAAATTCTGAGATTTTTTGATTTTGCACATTTTTAGCTGAACAAGATGAGAGAGATCAGAAACATTGAGTTTTATTGCATTATACTGGCTTGGCCACTGAACACAGGACATGTTGTTCTGAAGTTTAGAATTAAACACATCTTATTTATACATTCAAATGGTGAAATAGTTGAATCCTGGTGGACGCAAAATTTTCCTCTTTATATTTGTCCTTTTTTTTCCCATCAGAACAATATGAGCATCAACCCACAGCAAAGTTACATTGAGCCGAATCCAGTCTACAACAAGAGTGTGTTGGAGAGTCAGGGTTCTAGTCTGCGCAGGTAAATTTATTTAAATACATAGGTAAGTTACGTAAATTCATTGAAATTGTAATCGTAATTTTCACCCAAGGAAAGATTTTACCCAATAATGAGACACATTATGGTCAACACAAAAACCTTTTTGTTGGACCTCTTGAATATTTGAAATGTTTTTAGAAGGGTGATTTTTTAATTGAAATATTTCCTGTGAGAATGACCCATTTTGACCGTCATCCAAATTACTTCCCTTTACCAAGTACAAGCGGCATAATGAAAGCATTGTAGAGAAGAAAAAAAACATGAAGGAAAATTCTGAAAAATTCACCATGTGATGAAAATGTTCTATCACTGTGATAAATTTTTTCACACTTTGCTTATCTATTGGAAATAACAGAAGCGGAAGAAATTGTTTGTATTTGGCAAAGGGATGAAATTTGGCTGATGGGCGAAATGTCATTTCACCGTTGTCATCTCTTGTGCTTTGCAAAGGGAAGTTACTTATCAGGCTGAAGAAATGGTTCATTGGCGTTTAAAGATATAGACAATGATTGCCAAACTGAGATTTCTCCTGGGGATAGTTTATTAGAGATGTGCAGTTTTTTCTGATCTTCCATTTTCAGAACTTTTTTAACAGAAATTTTATATATAGAGAGAAAAGAGTATATTGGTATAAGGAGTTCATACTGCCAAAAATCCGCTTTCAATAAGGAAGAAATAGCTAAGAGTAGTGATAAAATGCTATTTATGAACATTTTTCCTAAAGAGTGACCCCTCATCCCCTTAGAACTCGTCAGATGAGTGATCGAGGCAGCTGGCAGTCCATCTCAAGTTCTAACAGTTCACTTGCTTCTGGCAACTCAACTTACTTTGCTAATCTGGACCCATATGCTATCGAGCGAGCTGCCAGATTGCACAGAAATGCTGCAGGTGAAAAGGTCTTTTGTCATATATACCAGCATTTTCTGATGAGGATGTGATTTAGTAACCTGAAGCTACTTATTTTCCTAAGGTTTGGCTTTCTAATTCTGCTTGTAAATTATCTGAATCCTGTTGTTTTTGTAAAAACATTTTGAGGATGGTATGCTGTACCTCTTGCTAATTAGAGCTTATTGTCATTCTTTAAGAACTGGTCATAATTTCATAGTCCAAAACAACATTCAGTTCAAATTGCTTTTTAGTATGTTTTCAGTATGGATGGCAGATGTGTTTTACCAATTTTTGTTGATCTTTGCTCACCTACTGTGTATTATAAAATAGTAAATGAGTAAACAAGTGTATATATATCTGAAATGAGTTAGTAATTTTGTATAAATCCTTCTTTGTTTATGCTGTTCACAAGTATTATAGATTAATATATTGTCTCACTGAGATAGTAGATTCTTTTATGTTTGTGTTTAAGAAAATGTCATGTTTATTGCTTAGTTTTGGTTGCAAAAGATAGCAAATAATAAAACTTACGAATGGTCATAATTCTGCTTAGAAAGCATTTGTTGTATGTGCATATCTCCCATAGATATACCCCATTTATCTATTTCTTTATAGCTGTCAGTGAAGCTAGCTGCACATGGAGTGGCCACCTGCCCCCTCGTAACCACAAGAATCCAATCTATTCCTGTAAAGTGTTCCTGGGTGGGGTACCATGGGACATCACTGAATGTGAGTATCTATCTGTATGCTGATAATTTTACAGATCCCATTTTCACCCATGGTCACAGAGGTCAGTGCATGGTGCATTGCTGCATAACCAGTACCCCTTCTGTCACAGTAACATTAACCTTTTCACGTCATGCCGCCCTAGTATAGTGGCACCAATCACAACCTCTGTCGCATCGCACGAGTTTTAGCACGCTGCATTGCAATTCTGCACATTGCGCCACGCGAGTATTGAGTTTCAGAGTTTCATATTTTTTTAAGTTGTAGCAATGATGTGCATTATTTTTTTAAAAGTAACAATACTATAATATCACATTTCTCTGGCAAAATATGAAATAAAATGAGTCACAAAAAATTTGTTTTTATGTTTTATACATTGTAAGAAAACGTCACCTCAACCCAAAATAGTGCGTTTACAGGGAATTTCTATCCAAAATCAGTATGTCAGGGGGGAATTTTGGGTTCGGACAAGGTGCGACGTGAAAAGGTTAAATCTCAATGAGTCTGGAAAAGTTGCAGGTGATCTATCGGAAGTTGTCCATTCCATTTGTCTCGCAGCCAGTTGAAATGAGATGTAAGTCGCTGGACTAGAACGGAGAAATCGGGCTTTGAATGTGGTGAGGGGGGTCAGACATCAAATTTTTGTTTATTGCAGAAATCGTTCATTTCTGAACAAGACAGTATCGGTCTTGAAGTCGATTTATAAATAGTTCTTCATTAAAATCGGGTTTATGTGAGGTAGTATGTAGATTCATGTGTTCAAACGTTCATTTAAACTCGATTTTCTCGGAATTTCAGTCATTCTGGGGGTCCCTCCTCGTCTCTTTAAACTGCAGTATCTCTGGCTAAAATAGAGCTTGCTCAAAACTTTTTTCACCATCTGAAAAGGTATGAAATAAGCTTTCACATAATAGCAA
Organism: Peronia peronii; assembly: GCA_039654565.1. NCBI lineage: Eukaryota > Metazoa > Mollusca > Gastropoda > Systellommatophora > Onchidiidae > Peronia > Peronia peronii. The sequence goes on along the minus strand of JBCEWB010350124.1, from coordinate 13,884 downwards.
AAACTCCATATGGTGAAAAATTGACATACGTCTCATTTTGACTGGCTGCGAGACATTTATTTCTGTCTTATCTTCCACCTAGGTATGTATTGTCTGGCATGAAAGCCATCCCTTGTTGCATCCACCTGAGACAAATTGTCAGTAGATATTGCCATCTGTCTGATCAAGTCTTATAGCTTCCAACATTCAGAAATGGGATTGTTCTCTTATTTTTATATTTTAGTGTCAAGATAAATTGTGAGAGCAAAAACTTATTGGAACAAAATATATTTCAAAAAAAAAAGTATATAAATCAAAATTTTAAAAATAAAAGATAAGTAGAAAATTATTTGGATTCTGTCAAATTTACACAGGAAATTGCATGATTCCAAGCAAATCACACAGTTTACATATTTGGTAAACATTTTTAATTTACTTTTGGAAATGATAGTTTGCTGAGCTTTGAGGTCTGGGGGGAAGACCTTTCCATATTTCTGAACCAGTGCAAATGAAGACTCTTTTGCCAAATTTATTCAGATTACCCCTGGGTAGTGCAAGAGAATTTTTGAGATGAATGACCCTAGTGATTTTTATTGGAAGTATATGGCACTCAGAGTTAAGACAGAAATGGCACAAAAACAAGAATATTGACATACAGGTCTATGGATATTCTGTGTTTGCATCTGTTGTAAACTTTGTATGCCAACACACACAGGCAGATTGGCCAGATGATCCATATTCCCTTCATGATCAAGAGAAGTGATTGCCACTGCTGAGTCACTTCACAAATGTTTTCTAAACAATTTCAGAGATATCTGGTTGCCTCTGAGAGAAAAAAGAAAATATTAAGATCAAAACATATTATCTGCTGTGCCGAAAAAGATCATATCCAATACTGGAAAAATTAAACTCATTGTAAAACTGGATAGGTCTCTTCCATTATGTGGATATTTTGTCAACCAGAGATATTGAGACAAACCACAGTTGTGTTGAAATATATCAACATAACAATTCTGTTAAAGGGTTCGTTATAACACCTGAAGCACTTAGCTGTGCAAATGTTAAACAAGGGAAGGAATTTTCAGATCAGTGTGGACATTTTATTTTTATCTCAGTTACTGACCTTGAGAGATAAATACACATGATATACACACCCTCAAATATATAAGGACACTGACCGAATCTTTATCTTGGACAGGTTGATTTCACTGGTGTAAATGTTTTGTGGATTTTTTTTTTATCCCAGATTTCATGATCATGAAAATTAAAAGTAGCATAACCACATGAATTGCCAAAGGACAACAATTCACCTCAAACTTGCAGTGTGGTTTGAAACTGAGCTTATACCAACATCATTAAGTTAAATTTGTTGTTACTTTATAATATGAAAGGGTAAAAACACTTTTTGTACTATCCTCACAGCTGGTCTCCAGGCAGCTTTCAACAAATATGGACATCTGAAAGTGGAGTGGCCAGGGAAGGATGGTGAGTTGCCCTGAGTAGCCCACTAGCTACTGTTAGGGTACTTAGCAGTTTCTGTTATATTTTGTGGTATCACTAGTGATTTCTATATGTATTATTTCAAGCCAGACTTTCAAGAAAGTAGTGGTATGGAGATATTTTTCATGGAACAGAAAGATAGCTAAACCCAAAAGCCTAAAAGATTTCTCGAAACCTTTGATGAAAGCCAGGTAATTAGTGTTTAATCATGTCACCTGGTATTATTTTTAAAATTTCTGTAAAAGGACCTGCTGTGTTGCGTAGGGTAGAGTGACACAGTGAAGTCCTATTGTCTTGACTTTGAGAACATACCTTATCAAACACCAAAGTTTTCATTAACTTATAAAATAAACAGTTCAAAATAAATGATGTTGTTTCTACAACTTTATGGAAGAAAAGTTCTCTGTCCTCAGAGATCAAGTAATATTATGTTTCAGGGTACGTCTACCTTTTGTTTGATGCGGAGAAGTCAGTGAGATCTCTCTTGCAAGCCTGCACTCATGACTTCAGCAATGGAGATTATTTCTACAAGATTTCCTCCAGGAGGATGAGATCAAAAGAAGTATGTTTATAATTAGTTGTTTTTCTTAGTGCCTACTTAACGTTGGCTTGCTGTGAGGTTTCTTCAAATTAACTATGCTGTAAAATATGAGGATTCATTTCCTCAGGTAGAACGACAGTCATTTAATGGAGTTACTTTTGTAAGATGTTTTGGGCATGATTTTTTTCCCAGAATGAGACTGGAGTTGGAAGACCCATGACTCGACTCACATTACTTGTAAAGTTTCAGTTTGTAGATTTTTTAATTCAATTATCTAAATAGTCTTACCAGTAATGAACTGTAAATATGCTCATCCCAAGGTCCAAGTGATCCCATGGGTGTTGGCGGACAGCAACCATGTCTTCCAACCCTCTCAGCGTTTGGAGTCCAACAAGACAGTCTTTGTCGGAGCTTTGCATGGCATGATCACTGCCGAGGCCTTGGGTAACATCATGAGTGATCTGTTTGGCAATGTCATCTATGCTGGGATTGACACAGATAAACACAAATATCCCATTGGTCAGTTGTGCTAATTTGTTCTTGAAATAATCCTGTGATTAGCAAAATCATAGATACCAGCGCTAGCATTTTGTAAAGTTTATTTCATCTTGCACTTGGTACTGAGGAGCGAAATCTGTGGCAGTGCAAAATTTCAGTAAAATGAGTCTTTTATTCTCATTGTTTAATATCATTGCTTTTCTGTAAAAGAAACAATGATCAAAAGATAGCAAGATCCAGCTGTGAAAGTGATAATTTTACATTATAAAAAATTTGTCATATTTTATCAATTTAATGTGACATCTAGGTAATGTTTTAGCCATTTATGCCATCTTGTAAATTACTAAATAGCCATCAATCAAAGATAAGATGAGATAACATAAGCTTTATTTGCCCTCAAACTTAAAAGCTACATTCACATTGACATACACAGACAAAATAGCACGAATAGCATAAGAACAAGGCAGACTATAAAAACATTGGCCCAGCTTGGTAAAAGTTGTGAAATGATGTGACAGTACAGGCTTCAGGTGATAAATTGAAAGAGGCAGTTTAAAATAATCTATTAGTGTATCCACCTGTATGTTCCCAACAGGTTCTGGACGAGTCTCTTTCAGCAGCAGGAAAAGCTACATGAAGGCTGTGCAGGCAGCATTTGTGGAGATCAAGACTCCAAAGTTTACCAAGAAGGTGGGCCTTTCCATACTGATTATAACTTTTCCATACTTTCAATGCCAGGATTTGCAGGCACCGTCACTTTGAGATGACATTTCTATTTTAAAGCTTGCTGCTTGAGCTTATGCCCACCCACAAAACAATGCTCAATTGCTCGTTCGTTCATTCTGTTAGGGTTTCGGTCCCTTTCGGCGTGCCCCCGGGGGGGCTGTGCTATATCGGGATAACCGTCCCATGTGTTTTTCGTGCCTTTGGACTATATTTTGTATTTTGGCCTTTCGCCCGCTGTCCGCCTTCTCAATTGCAAAAAGGATATTGAACTTTTATCTGTTAACAGGGCTCGTTGACTTCATACACTGGCGAATGTACATAACTCTTTAACAGTGAAGAATTAATAGCCATATACAAAAGATATAAAAACCCACAATTTCTCAGTTGTCTGATAAAGCAATTCCTCCAACAGCCTTCTTCTGAAAAGTAACATGTTGCACTGATAATGCACCTTGTTAATGTCTGTTAGGGAGATTGAGAGTTAGGTTAAAGTTAGAAACTTTACAGAAAGCAGTTGGTTAGATCTGCCATTGGCACTAAAACTAACCCTGAAGGAATTTTGAGAAACTTGTGTTAGTATAATTATTACTGTGCATCACTAGAAACCAGTGTTTACCAATCGTGCTGATGTGCGGTGAAATCCCAACACAAATGAACTTGTGTTTATCAATGGAGAATAATCTTGGGATTAGTAATAACTTCAGTAGTAAATTTATTTCTTTGTCTTGCAGATTCAAGTGGATCCTTACCTGGGCGATGCTATCTGCAGCCTGTGCAATGCCCAACAAGGCAACTATTTCTGCCGAGATCTCCTGTGTTTCAAGTATCTCTGCCGTTCATGTTGGTACTGGCAACACATGCCTGACACCATGCGTCACCACCGTCCGCTGACTCGCAACACCAAGAACAGTGTGCCAGTCTAAGACTTTTTTCTTATGGTTGGACATGGAAAATAATAGATTTGCTGAGCAACTTATAAATTGTCAAAGAATATAGATATGTAGATTAGACCAGAGGTATGTGACATCGGGTGACATATTCATTCTGGAAATAACCAGTGGCTCAACAGTTCATGAGCTAAAAGAAATGGAGTGAATTGGATCCATTTGCTTAGCAAAATCTATTAAATGTTTGGAATACTGTTTCATTGCCAGTTGTAAGGACACTTACCATTTTGTCGTGTGGTAGAAAGGAATAATGATAAATGTCTCTTCTAGGAATACAGCAAGACAGGCATATTGTTCTCTTATATGAGATAAGATTTGTCAAACTCAAAACATAATGAAAAGTGCAAGACAAGGAACTGACCTTGTGCATTTTGTCTTGAGAAAAAGGAGGAAAAAATTGAAACCTTTGGAAAATAATTGTGTGCAGGATTTTGATCAGGAACATTTTTTTTGTATTCAACTAACTTATGTTTTTCAAATATGTTAACACCTGAGAAGTAACCCTTCTTATTATTTTAACATATGTTGGACAAGATCTAGCTCACTGTGGACCATTGTCTTTTGATAATAGTTTTGTGTATTGGTGATTATGCATCTTTTTAAAATGTTTGTTTTTGACGGTCAGAAATATTTATCTTGCTCATCCTAGCTCAGGGCTTTACCAAATAACAGCTGCCATCTTTTTGTTCTTTATTTTTCAAGCATAATTGATGTATGTTGTGCCCTTGAAAACTGATTGGCAGTCTATGTGCATAATCATAATTGAAATTTTGGACTCAAGATAATGTTAAATTATGGAACAATGTTCATATATCCATGTTTCTTTTTTCCAGTGTTTTTTTCCCCGCATGTTCATCTTTATGAACATGTGGTATTTTAATTCATTTGTAATTCATTCTGACAGTTTCATTGTACTTATTAATACTATACAGGTTTGACAGTACCTTGACAGTGAAAAATGCAAATGTCAAGATTCATTTTAATTTACAAACAGGACTTAATATGTTGTACTCCATTATATCACAATGTATTGCCCATGTTTTCTCCTTTGTTTCTTATGAATTTCCATGAAATCTTTTTGATGAAATTCTAATCCTCACTAACACCTACTTTTATTTGCTGCATCTTATATCCCTTTTTAAATACATTTTTATGTTATGATCATTTAACACTGTATCACATCTGTATGTCAAATGGAAAGTGAAATTGTCATACTTTTTTTTTTTTTTTTTTTTTAAAAACCCGCAGTCAAATGAAAGCAGTAGCATTCCGTTTGCAACAGATTTTTTCCATCCCTGACTATATGATGAAGATAATGCAGATATTGTCTTGGACTGATTTCATACGTGTTCTGAGATGTTAATCAAAATAGTGATCTTTAGAAATATCATCTCTTTTACCATTAGTCCAGAAATTGAGAAAGGAACGAAAGATATTTGACTTGGCAAAGAAAACCCCATTTTTGTTTTGGGCTTTTTGCTATATAACACCCACATTAACTTAAATTTACATTTTAATTTGTTGTAGGTCTGTTGAAATACCGCTGGAATTAATGAATTTATCCTAGTTCCAGACCTCTTTAACCCACTCCCTCTATCTAATGAAACAGTATTTTTCCCTTGCAAAATTGATTTTTTCGGAAGCTGGTCACCATGAAAAAAACCATGAGTATTCAGAATTTCTTGAGTCATTCTTTTATTATTTTATCATTTGCTAAATGACTTCCACATCTTACATTATAGATTTATAGTTCCTCATCATGACACATAGTTGTTATCATGTTGTCTCTTTGCTCTTAGTTTGTTTTATTATTATTTTTTTTTTTTCAGTAATACTGTCTCATGTAGTTGCACCGATCTTGTAAATACACTATTTAAGTTATTTTGGTCTTCCTTGTGATAGGTAATGCTTTACCTTTTGAAAACAGTGTCAGCCTGTGCCAAAACAATAGAAAATTGAATGCTGTTCATGAGTTTTAAAAGCTATTTTGAGATGAGATGACATTATGAAAGGATGCTCTGGGATGGATTTGTGATTACACTGGAAACCCGTGCAGTGGAACAGCAGCCAACCAGATGTTGGATTTTTAATGTTGTAGTCTTATTTACAGACAGTAAACCTTAGGACTGAAGCTGTATCCTTTTCCCTCATCTCAAAAATCAATGACAGATAAAATATTTGCAGGCTATTAATAATGCATTGCATCAGGGGCTGGACATTTTGTCATGCTACACACTGATAAGCAATTTAATTTGTGCTACATTTGTCTATCTTATCCTTAAAAGTTGAACCGCTTGAATGTGGATATAAGACCTCAAAGATGCTTTTTATACTTCTTGTACTGTACAGATTTGTTGGTTTGTGCAACATACTTGTGTTCTGTAGTGATTTGCTGCTGAATTTGTTTCACTTGAATGAACAACTATGTTTTTTTTTCTAATGCTGTCTCGTATTGGTTCTGTTGTTGACATGTTTATGCTGTGCTGTGGTGTAATATTTTATTGCTGTAACTTGAGTTTTTCCAGTGCTTGCATTACAAATGCATATGTTTTCTAGCTCTATCTCAGATGCAACCCCTGCATTTTTAGAACAGCCAAGTTTTTGTATTGCATGAACACAGGAAAACAGATTATTAACAATATAATAGGAGCAAGGCTTTTAGAAATCCTCTGGGTTGTTTATATTATCTAGTGTGCCCTGCTTTTTTTGCTTTTTTTTCATTTTACCGATGTGGATGCTTTATATTTTTAGATCAGATTTTGAAAGAAGAAAAAAATACAAAAAGTCCATCAGAAAAGGTTCTTAAAGCTTAAATTATAAGATGTAAACTTGATATCAGATAAATTTTTACCACCTGCATGTGTAAAAGCTTAGACAAACCAAAAGTTTCAACAATTTTTAATAAACAGTGCTAGCACAAGGGTATTACAGGTTTTTTTTCTTTTTAAGACAACCCCTTCTCCAGTTAGATTCAGAACAACTGGCTTTAACTTCAGCCATCATTTATGTGCTGATTACCAATCAGAAATGGGAAATAACATCTGAGATGTTTTTTTTAAAACTGCTTTCCTTTTTTTTTTTTTCCTTGTTTGTGAAGGATTTAATATGGTTAAAGAACAAACCAGTTTTTTGTTTTTGTATCTGTGAGAAGCAGATTTTGCTTTGGGCATTGGATGTTAATGTCATAATTTGGATGTTCGCTTCAATTCTATCAATTTCTTCTCTGATATTGTCTGCACTTATGGCAGCACAAGTGTTTGCTGCCCCTTTGTTATTGTATTGCATAATATAACTGTTTTACTAACACATCATAATGAAGTTGAAGATCTTTGCTTTTTTTTTTTACATTTCAACATTCTTTATATTTGTGTCCTTGATGGTATCACGACTGTGAATGTGCTTATCATACAACTTGTTCACATTAAGTTCAATAGACTTTGTTTTGACCTTCTGGTATTGTGATGCAAAAGATATTTAACTTCATCTGTGTTTCTTCCAAATTCTATTGTCTTAGAAATGCAACCCTGTTTTTTCTCATTGTGCAGTTTTGTCAAAACTCGCTATTGTATTTCCCTGTTTGCCACTGCTATGCCAATATGGTTTTCACATATCAGTCAGTCTCAAAGTATCAGTCAGAACCAAAGTGCCATTGTGCTGTTTGCTTGTTCAAGGAGTTACATTTTGAAAGCTCCTTACTCTGTTATTCTTTTGAACTCATCTATTGCAGAAAATGCCATTTTGTTCAGCATATGCTTCAAAATTTGTCATTTTGAGACATTTTGCTGAACATTTTTTTTCTCATTACTTTCAACCAATGCCATACTAGTCTGGTAATAGCCAGATTTGGCCAAATGTATATTTGAAATGCATATATTTGTTTTTGGTTCCATAACTATAAAAATTCAAATTTCAGTTTTTTCCTCACTGATGTTGAACAACAGGAGCTTTCATCATCATCAACAGTATTACTGTAGTTTAGATTAACACTATAGCTAGCTTTTGATCCAGACACTGCTTGTCTTTTGTATTTTGTCTCTGACTGTCAGCCAAATTCCTTCCGTGTGCCAGGTATAAGACGTATAAAATCAGCATCTTCAAGAACGAAAAATCATTTGTTCTCTTGTTATTAAAACTTGTATCCACATATTCTGAAAAATTCACCATGCAACGAAAATTTTTTTTTTTGCCATATTTTTTCACAATTTTTGCTTCATATGTTTCAGTAAACAATTGTTTTTTTTTTCATTCTCTGAAATGTTTGTATCAAACCTCTTGTATTTGGCAAAGGGAAGTATCTTAACTTGTTGAATAAATGGCTGCGAGTTTTCAGTTTTTGCCCTGCAAACATTCAGCTGTTACACCAGTGACTCTGAGCAAACTGACTTTGTGTCAGGGCTCAGAATTTTTTTCTGGTCTTCCAGCATTTCATGCTTTTTGACATAATGAATCTATTGTTGTGTATTTTGTTTCCAATGACAGCCATCAACTTTTCAGGGGTATCTTTCTTTCCCCATCTGGAGCAATGTACCATGTCTTCTGCAAAGCGCACATTTGGAGGAAACTTTTGTTTGTTTTTGACCGATTTGCTCAAAATATGAAGGAACTGGTCTAAAGTTAAATAATGGAGACACAGCTACTTTTGTCACAGTTTTAAAATGTTTTGTTTTTTTCTAGCATTTGTGTACTATTTGTGTATCTCAGGAAATCTTTTCAGAGCCTTGTGACAAAGTATCTATAAAGCAGCTATTTCTACCTCAACACAGTTGTTCAACACAAACTTGATTTATAGAGTGATTCAGAATCTTGTGAAGCTGATCACTGGATCAGAGGCAACACATCCAAACTGAAGAATTTTTAACAATGACAGTTATAACATTGGAAAAATGTTTTTGAGCGTCTTTGAAAAAAAAAAAAGTAACATTTTTGCCACAATGCTCCATTTACCAGAAAAAAAAAGAAAAGAAAAGACATTCAAAATGGCCGATAGCTCTATGAATGTTATTTTTATATCTGGTTCACTACCTATATGGTGCCTCCATAATTCATATGTATAGCTTCCTCACCATAATGTGTACTAGTCATGAACAAGATTTCTGTGGTTTATAACTTTAAAATGAAGTCTCCAGTGTTTGCAAGGCAGCATTTTTTTCCCCTTGGTTTTGAAGACGTTTACCTCAGTTTGTTGCAGATTTGGTGGTGGTGGTTTTTTGATTTAAAAAAAAAAAAGGAAAAAAAAATGTGTGCATTTTGTTAAATTTTTGCCCTTTCTCACGATCCCACTGTGCATGTTTGAGGAACTGTCTTTCAATTATCCTTTTATTTTCTTGTTCTGCTGTGAACAGAATTTTCTTTCATCTCTTCTTCTTTCTCATCTTGTTCTCCTTTGTTTTTCCTGACCTGTTTTGAATGTCATATGTTCATACAACGCTCTTGTCTCTTTCAGTCACTCAGCATGTCTGTCCTTCTCTGTATCTGTCTGGGTTTTTTTTTTGTTTTTTTTTTTTACTCTTTCTGTTTTTTCCATCTTTTTGTCTTTCCAAACTCGTATCTCTCTCTCCTTCTCTGTCTCCCATTGCCTTTCCTCTTGTTTTCTCTCCCATGGAGTGCCATCCTCGACGTTCCAGGGGAGATATCTCTTCTCCTTCTCCTTGCTCCTGTCTTCCGTTCTCTTTCCTCTCTTTTTCTTGACGTGTCTAACCGCATGTGACACAATATAGCCGTAATCGTGCTGATGTGTCGTTTAACCCCAACACAAACAAATCTTGTTTTCTCTCAACATTCTTCTGCCTTCATGCCTTCCTCACCTGATTGTCTAGTGGTGTCTGGCAGCCTCTCTCTCTATCTTGTATCCACCCCCCCCCCAAACCCCACCCTTACTTCCATCCTCATTCTCTTTTTCTTCTCATAACCAGTGGATGTGACCATCACTGCAATTGCAATACGGGATCGTTGTGGCCGACCCTATTACTTCCCTTTGCCAGACAAAAAGAGGTGAACACAGTGTAAAGAGGACAAAATCCCTTTACTGCATGTCATTCGAAAGACTGATCACAACAAACAAACAAAAATGATAAAATTGTAACAAAATATTCTCTTTTTCCCATATATTGTTTAAAAAATTTTGCATGGTGATGTTTCAAGCAAAGCTTGCAACAGTGATTGTTTTCTTCTTGACACGGCTTGCTCAACACCTCGTATGTCCGGGAAAGGGAATTAAATGGGTCAGTCAGTATGACTCTCCAGTTTGGGCAGTATCTTGCGATATTAATTTGCCAGCTATAGCTGCTCATACAAAGGTGTCTCCTAATATCTTTCTCCATTTCTTTCGTTCATTATCTGCCCAATCTTCCAACCAATGATCCTTCTTCCATCTATCCATCTGCCATTGTCAAGAATGACGGACTTCCAACTTTTGGGATCTTAAAGCACCGAACTGTAATGGACGATCCCTACAGCAATAAAGGGAAGTTAAGAGATAAAATCAGATTGGAGGAGATAAATTACATTTGTCTTCAAAAGTAAAAGGTAATTCTTTTAACTATTTACACTATATGAGATACAATTAATTCTAGCTTATGTTCATACAGACATGCACAAAGCTTAGTATCATGAACAGCATCATTATTAAAAAGGGGCAACTTCCACAGGAAGTATTGCTTCAGAATCCCACCAAAATAAAACATCTTGTCCATTTAGCTCTGGAAGTTTTCATAATGATAAACTTCTGGAATGTCTTAAGATTCTGAGTTAACGTCCAAGTGATATTTAAGAAATAATTTCGATGAAGAAAATAATGTGAAATGAAGACGCTATTAATAAGAGCGGGCTATCTGAAAAAGAATTACTATAAAATTTATAATGGTAGAGTTTGGACAGATTTTCATGTTCACATTTCTATAATTCACTTAAATATAAAAATTAATGGCATAGGAAACCGCAGGAATGACAGGGTTTATAATGACATTAACCCTTAATTGCCAGCATTCCGTCCTTTAGAGTTCTAATAATCATTTCAAACCCCCAGACCCATTTCCTGATATTATTTTGATTCATGAAACTTGTGAAAACACAAACTCTTGTTTTCAGTATGGATACTAGAGGTAACAGAGATCATTGATATCACCAGAGAAAAGCATTTGGGGCTTTTGGCACTGAAAGTGTCATTACTACTCGTGTTTTTCCCCGCCGGGGCCCAGGGTTTATAAGTAGGTCCTCTGCTCCCACCTGCAGGTGGTGTAAACCCGCCATCGGTGGGATATCTCCCATGGAGTGCCATCCTCGACATTATAGGAGAGCCATCTCTTCTCTCTCTCCTTGCTCCTATCTTCTGTCCCGCTTTCTTTCCTCTCTTCTTCTTGATGTATAAACATATCTTACCGTGTTTGACACAATATAGCCGTAATCGTGCTGATGTGTCGTTACACCCCAACACAACTACTCGTGTTTAAGAATGACGGTTTATACTTTAATGTGATATATGACGAGTAGTATCTAATTGCATGGCGTAGTCTTTGACAGAGAATTCCACTGTCAAGTATTAAGAGCGAATCGTTGACCAGATGAGCTTGTGGGCACTTCTAAACTTTCAAGATTATTATGCTTTGTCAGTTTCAAGGGGATCCGCTCTTATATCTGTCCTTTCGTATATACTGTGAGCTTATCATTATCATCTCTCTCCTTGTCATGACTGACCAGTGATATCGCCAGCAGGAAGTCGGGGTTAATGGTACTTTTTTTCTTCTTCTTCTTTTTTTTTTTTTTTTTTTGGTCCCTGTGCCTTTCAATCTTAAGAGAGTAGGACTTACTCTGTTTTAAGTGGTCTCTTGTTTGGTGAAATATGAATTTTAATGGGTAGAAATTTGGGAATCTTGTCTGGAGAAAGGCGCCTTCATCTGCTCTCCATCAATTTCCAACTGCCAAGGGTTCCTTAGTGCACGAATCTTACACACAGGACGTCCGAAATATTCGCCCGTATCCGAGAAGACTAGACGTTACTAGCCAAGAAGCCAGGGGGCCATTGAACCACTGAAAAAAATGTAGGTTTCGATCTTTGTGTCCTTCCTATCCCCAAATGGCAAGATTTGCCAGTAGAAGTGGCAATCCACGACGTTAAGTTGTTCACCACGGATCAGACGCCAAATTACGTGGCCACGGCGACACCTGGAGCGACCCTTACCTCTTTCCCTTTCGTTATTATATATTATTATCATCCCTCTTCTTGTCGTGACCGACCAGCGAAACTGTAAGTAGGAGTTGGAAGACAATGGTACTGGCAGCTAGTGACATGATTCTGGCACTGTCCCAGACTAGGGCAGAGGGGCGTGGAGGAGAGCTAGATTTAACCCAAGTTTCTTTTATTTTGAGTTCCAGCATATTAGCTCCGCAGAATATGAAGACGTGTAATGTATCCAACTGGAGATCGTTATGACCAGCTCTGCTACTCCCCTTTGTCAGACACGAGAGGTGTTAAGCAAAGGATGCAAAGAAGAAATAAAATCATTAAGCTTATTTAGGTTTACTTCTAGTAATTTGAAAGATTGATCACAAATAATAGATATAATAATTAATTAATAATAATAATAATCTTAGTAATAATAACAATAATAAAAATAATAATAATAATAATTATGTTTTTTTAAATATATATAAATAAAACTGGGTCAAAATTATGACAGTAAGAAGAAAACATTTTTTTTTCTTATTCCATGAATTTAACAGATTTCATGACGTGATTTTCAAGCAAAGAGTACAAAAGTGATTTTTTTCCCTTCCATACACCGTTTGGTCACCGTTTGTGTCTGGCAAAGGGAAGTCACAGAACTGATCAAAACGACCTTCCGTTAAAAAAAAAAAAGATATTACAGCATAAACTGAATTGTAATAGATTTTTTAATTCCAGTCTATTTGAAAAGTTCAGCGTACGATCTAAAAGGATTTAATTCTTTTTTTTTCTAACGAACAGACAGACTCACCAACAGATAAAACAGATTGACAGACCGACATAAATACGGACGGGCAGGCTGGCGGGATGGCGGAAACAGGCAGACAGACACATAGACAGACAATACAAGGAGAGAGAGAGAGAGATATCAACAACAACAGCTTGACAGGAAACAGTTGGCTAGATAGTTTACATCAGCCTGTAGCCCTAAATGAAGTGAATGCGCTGAGCTTTGCGCTTCATTGCATTTTGTGTTGACATTAAGCGCTTCGCCTTTTCCTGTTGTATTGTTACAAATCCCTCTGCTGTGGTCACACACATGTATTATAACATTTTAGTACCTTTTCGCTACTGTTATTTTTTCATTTTCCTCGTGCCGTGGTCACGTGGATGGCCCATTCTCAAACGGTGCCCAGATCGTGAATAGTGTGCACGCCACATCAGGGCCTGGACCAGCCGTCATTTTGCCAAATTTAAGTCTTTCCAACCATCCTAGACCCCCCACTACCAGCCCATCTCTTCCTCTCTCCCTCTCCCTACCTAAATCGTATGACAGCATGAGATCGTACTTATGCTTTTAGACTGCTATTGTCAGAAATATAATGTTATAATATAAACTTAAATCTATATAATCATCATAAGTTTGTTCCTCTCTTTATTGTTTGTTTTTGCTCTTCTTTTTGTTGTTGGGGGCGGGGGGGGGGGGGGGGGGGGTGGGGGGGGGGGGGGGGGGGGGGGGGGGGGGGGGGGGG
>JBCEWB010350013.1:2392-21379 GCA_039654565.1 Peronia peronii | reverse complement strand
AGGGGAGGTAATTCGATAATTTAACTTGCATCCCTGTTTCAATTTAGCCTCTTCGGATACAATAAACTAGCGATAGAGCGAAAATGATTAACATTCCCCGCAAATTTCGTTCTAACCGTGTTTGAGTGTAGTTATAATGACTATCTGCTTTCCTTAAACTTCACTCATAATATGACTCATATGGTTTGAACCATCCTGCAGTGACTTGAATGTGAGGGATTTGGTGACAACTCAGTCAACCTTGAGAGTATTTTATTTGATTTAAATGGAAAGATCTTCAATTGATAGTGTTAGGCTTTTCAGAAGCATTTAGAGAGAAGTTGTATGTGAGCAGAAGAAAGTAGAGATGTTGATTCTTTTGCTTTAAATACTTGTCATATATTCTAAACATATTATGTTTTCTTTCAGCCAAACTTAAAGAGTTGCAAAAGTTAATCGAAACATATAAAGGTAGGATGTCTGTTTTTGCTTTGTGTACATATCACTGGACAGGATCATTTGTAGTGCAGTTGATGTTTGCAAGATGTAAAGCATAAAATGCCAGGCTTCTTTTTTATTAAAGTTTTCTGTTTTGTTTCATACCTGAACTAAAAATTAAAAAATTAAAAAAAGAAAGTTGTTTTTGTATATTTGTCATTTCACACAATCATTTGCTGTGCATCTCACTAGACCACCATTTCACAGGATAAAGTGTTTAGTATCCCTTCACAATGCAGTAGGATGTATTGAAATGAACACCTGAAATGTTAGATCAAAGTCAGGATTAGTTATTAGAATATAATATGAATACAAATTGAAAAATATATGGATCAAATTTTACTGTCCAGGCAAACATGAGTTTGTTACATCTGTAGGATAGGACATGATATAATTAAATAATAAAAAACAGACAACTTTGAGTCATAGCAAATATAGCATATTGTTGTGTTGCTCAAGATGTCTCAGGTGCATGAAAGTTTTGTCAGATATTGTTATATTTGTTGGGTTCTCTCTTTAAACTTCATATCCTTCTGCAGGGAAGTTGGAGACCTCAGACTTGAAGGTGAAGGAAAGCAATGACAGAGTGGAACAGCTCCAGAGTAAGTGCGGTGCTCTTTCTTTCTCTCTGCAGTGCTGTCGAGTTGATTTAAAGGGGGGCGGGTTCCTGAAATATGGGTTTTGCTAAAAAAAAAAAAAAAAAAAAAATGCAATTTGGGATTTTTGTGTTCTCTTTCAAAGTCGGCCTTTTAAAAGTGAGTATAAAAATGGTGTTTAAAAAAGTGGATATGTCCATTCTAACATATTTGACCCATGGTCATTCAACAGTAGGCCTAGCCTATTTCAACCAGGATTTGGCTCCACCTGGCTGCTACATGCAGTGATGGATCATCACTTTTTGATTATATGGAGGCAAAGAGTGCATAAAATACTTGATTATGACCTTCTCTAGCAATACCATGAGCCTCAGTGCCAGTGATGGACACTGGATGACCACACAGAGGCAAAAAAACTGCTGATCAGACAGATTATCAGCAGCAGGCGCTCTAGAATGAACTTCCACATCCTATAAACAGTAAAACTTTCCTTTATTTCTGCTTCTTCGGAGCTTAGTTGTGGACTATATGCCACATTAAAGGTCAAGAAACTCTTGGTTTGGACAGAAAAAGATATAGGAACCACATATAGGCCCTGAAGAACCCGGAAGTTGCTCTGTGGGAGCCCTTATAATGATGAGGGGTAGGGAACAAAATTCGAGAAAAATTATGCCCAGAAAGCCAGGAAGAGGCAAAAAAGAGACACAGAAGTCATGGAGGGAGGGCTAGTATGTAAAAAAGGGTTGTTTTGAGGTCAAAAGCCGAATAAAAAACTCTCCATGTCAATTTTTCCGCAAAAAAAAAAAAAAAAAGCCCAACTTTAAACGTGTTTTTCTCAAAACCCGTTTTTTCGTCAGTATTTTGCTATCTACTTTTTTGTTTCTAAACCAATTCTAACCAAATTTGGCATACATCATTTTCACAACAAAACCAAAAAACGTACATATGCGAGTCCCATTCTGTTGGTAAATTTTAGAGAAAAATAGGTTCTTAGAATGAAAAAATGGCGAAATTTGAAATTTTTGGTATTTTCAAAAATTTCTAGAAAATTTTCTTTTGTATACAAACGGCTGAAAATATGTAACTTTTCAGATATTATGTTTAAAAAGATGTTCACCAAGTTTCATCAAATTTTGTTAAAATTTGATGGACTAGATAGATTTTGAAGTTAGTCATTTTAGAGATGCCAAAATCCAAGATGGCGGCATTGCCATGGCAACCATTTTAAAAAAGGGAATTTTTAAACTGTTTTCCTCTAATTTAAACATGCCGAATTGGATGGAAAAGATTAAAATAGCCTATCTTTAATAATTTTTTAAAAAATCGCCTTCAGGACGATCAAACGCCCCACTAATTTGGAGATAAAAATCCATGAGTTGTGTTGTTTGTTATTCAAAATGCATTGATATTTACTTCTTCATTGACCCAGTAGAGCATAATTGAGATTGTCAGCAGTAGCTGCTGCTGTCATTATTGTTTGCACATAAATGATATTTTAATACATCCCCCAACAAAGATACAAATAAAACAACAAGCAATTCCATTGAGTTATTTCACTCCTTATATCTTGTGTATCTCTATATTCTCGAATTTTATTGTATAAAAAATAACTAAAGAAATAAATATATAAATAAATAGATAGCATAGTAGATGATAAATGAATAAATAAAATACGTAAATTAATAAAGAAAATAATAAATACATTTTTAAACAGATGTATTCTAAACTTCTTTGCAGAAGAACTAGAAGTCGCCCAAGCAAATTCAAAAGAATACCTCATCAAAATGGCAAGCCTTGAAGGTATGGAACAAACAATCCTGTGTCGTATTTAGCCTACACCTGTGTTCTGTAGTGTGTAGTTGCCACTGGCATCCTTTGGATCCCTGGCACTGCAACATATATATATCATGTACATATTGCCTTTGTTTTCCCAAATTTGTGTGCATAATGATCATTTGATGCACTTTCATTTTACAATCCTTTTGTCATCAGTTACATAGTAATTTTAACCTTCTTTGTAATAAAAAACCATCCAGATGCTTTCTAGCTTGGTCTCCATAATTAGCCATTTGCAATTGCTTGTAGAAATAATGAATTGTCGTAAGCTAGTGATCAAACTAAAACTAATTGTGGAAGGTCAATTTTAAATAAAATAATAAACATGATTAGATCATTCTTGTAAAGTAATAATTTATCTTCATTTAGTGTGTGGGATTCAGTATTTTATTAAGGTAATAATTTTGATTGAATGCATAATACAACGATGCAATAATTTATATGCACAGCGAAGTTGCATTTGTTACATTTCCTTATGAAGGTACCAGTGATAACAGAGAGTTGTCACAATTTCCAGAAATTAAAATTTGTTCTAATGATTTAAGAAAACATGGAGAAAAAGACAAATCCAAGTCAGTTGACAATAGATAACTGATGTTCTTGAGTGACATTTTGCACCTTACAATGTTGATTTTATTTTGCACTTTGGAATATTTAAGAGTCCTACTCGTAAAATATATTTTGTAATATTTTGTAATATATCAGAAGCGCTTATAATTCCTGTAAATCAGATTTACTGTACTAACTGAAAAAAAAAAAGGAAAAGAAAAGAAAGAGATGTGTATCTTGAACCACAGAATATTGAGATCCTGGAAGATCGTATGTGTAGAAATGGGTGATTGTTAATAAAATTGAACAGATTTTAATTCTTAAGGTTTGGCAGTTTACACTTGGATATAGATTTTATGTTTGTGGGTTTCTTCTTTATAAAGGTTTCAAAGACACAGAATTCCTTGTAAATTTGACCCCTGGGACATCAAATTTATAACTAAATGTCTCAGCTTTGTTGTTTGAATTTGAAGTTGTTGTTCAGTGTGCCGTAGTTTTTTTGTTTTTTTTTTTTCTGTAAAGAGACAGCGCATGCAATATTTAAGTATGTTATCAACTTGAACTCTCAGTAAGGGATTGAGAAGAGAAGGAAAAAAAAAGTTGCCAAATAATGATAAAAGTAAAATGAAATCTTCCTGCATGACACTTTCTATATTTGTAGTTGATAATTATGAAAAAGTATGTTTAAAAAATTGCAATATGTCACCATACACCAGTAATTGTTCCATAATTTAATAATGTTTAGCCTTTTAACCTTTTGCTGATGTAATGATATTTATGCAGTTTCTTCTTTTAATCAATAACTTATTTACCCAGCCTCTTCGCTTTCCCTTTTTTTTTCTTTTCTTTTGTCTTTTTTTTTTTTTGTTTGTTAATCCATTGTTTTTGAGAAGAGAATTTAAATCTTCTTTCCATCCTATTTTGCTTTGCTGAACCAATTCTCAAACACTTTCTACGAGTGTCCTGCACCTTACAGAAGTGTGATTTGTCTCAGGCTGTTGAATTTTTGTTTTCTTTTGTTTTGTTATTTAATTATTATTATTATTATTATTGTTATTATTGTTATTATTATTGTTGTTGTTATTGTTTGTAACCACTGGTTTTCACCATCATTGCCTACATTGCCATCCATTTCAATGTGTCCATGTTATCTTATGTTGCACAAACAGATAAGGTAAAGCTGTCGGATTACCACATGAACGAAATGATGGAGAACGCACTTCATAATTTGAAATGTAAGTCCCTCTCCCAAAAATCAGTTTTTGTAGGATTGCTTGAATTTTCAAGCCATTGGAAAAACTGCTTGGAGGTCAGCCAAGTGAATTCTTTTTTCCAAACCACAGAAATTCATAATTTCAATCCTTTTTTTTTCCTTTTAGATAGAAGTAGTGCCATGAAATGGCAAGCTTTCATTATTTTTTTTGTGAATGGGGGCAGTGCTTAACTTGCCACCAGTTATGATTATTTTAGCTGCATAGAGATAAAGCGCAGTTTTTAGGTCGGTCCTTACATAGCAGATGATGACATATATGTTCATTTGACCTTCAAACAGTTTCACTTATTTACAAAATATAGATCTGAAATTGGCATGAATTATTGTAGGTTTTGAACAAAAGACTGAAAAAAAAAAAAGATGTGCATAATTTTAAACAATAACTCCCATAATTTCTTCTTTTATTAGTGTGAAAAAAGTGCAGGGAAATGAGATATTCATGTTCAGCAAAGGAATCTTAGAAATACTTGTAGTTTAAGATTAGTCAGAATCATAAAAAGTGTAGTAGCAGATTTAAGAGTTTGATATAGCTGAAAAAATGAACTGTTTTAGGGTTAATGTGGGTCTTTGACTGTTTACGTAGTCTTTACTTGCTAGCTGATACCACTGTATGTGTAGAGTGCTGTGAGTGGTCAGAGGGGTCAGTTTGTTCATTCATTCCCTCATGATGAGTCATTCAGTCATAATGCTTGAAACATGACCCAGTCAATTGTGTTCTTGATATGCATGCATTTGGGTGTGTTTCGTCACACACATCATCAGCTGGAATGATAATGTCGTAGCTCAGAGTTTGGTTATACTTTCTGTGGAAGCTCAAGATATGATTTGTGTTATTGTTGTGAAACTTTTTTTCTGATAAGGAATGCTTTCTTTTTCACAGAGGTTGTAAAGTTCTTGGTTAATTGTTGACTTATTTTTTCATTTGAGTCTAAATATTTTGCAGTGTTTGAGCTAATATACGATCGGAGGATTGGTGCCAGTTAACACAAGGAGAAATCTCAAAACTATCAAAGATATGCGGGGAAATTCCACCTTATGCAAAGTTTTTGTGGGGAAGAGTTGAAATCTGATAAGACAATATGAAAGCTTCAAATCAGCAATGGAAGCAAGAATGATAGTGTCTGGGACAAAGCAAAACCCAAACTTCCCACAGTCAAGGAGTCTTTTGTTGAGCTTTGTATATGATATGTCAATTTTAAACAGTTTGCTAACTTGTACAAACTGTACACATGTAGTGATATTCTGTTTCATATATCTTAACCACAAAGCAACATTTCTTAGTCCACTATATCACACCAAGCTTGGTGAACTTAAACGTAGATAACAGAGAATGTATTATCTATATTTTTTTCCTGTTTTTCAATCTTCTAATCATTGCTTGACTTTTCTCAATTTTTAGAACTCTAACACATCTTGGTAGATTTTATGAATTAAATTTTGATATCTTAATTCTTTTTTTAGTTCAGTAGTATCAGTTGTATCCTCCTTGTTTTTTTTTCCTTCAAGCCTGTTTATCCAGGCACATTTAAAAGGAATTTCCACATTAGGGTATTGACAAGGCTTAATGATAATTACAGAGGAGTAGTTGTATTTAACAAGCAGCTTATATTGCTTTGAACATCTGTGGTTCAACTCAGGGAAGTGTTTGAGACTCGAAGATATGTGATTTTCAGATATTTTGTGACTGTTTTGCAGTGACTGCTGATTGCTGTTCTGAGGATAGGTGTTTCATGTTTTGTAAAAGCATAAAAGTTTTCAAATGAAGTTCTGTTTCATTTTGTTTGGTTACCTTTGTCTTACTTAACAATTCAACTCCACCTACTCTTACAGTGCAGTTAAAAGAGTCTGCCAAACAGAGTAACAGCAGCAACGATTGGATAGAAACAATGAAAGGTAATAGCACAGTGGTTCACAAGTCATGCAGTAGAAGTTTTAGTAGCATGAATTAGGCATGTGCATAGCCAGACATTTTCTTACAATTAAGGGGGTGCTCAGGTGAGGTTTTCACAAATAAAGGGTCAAATTATTAATTTTGGGATTTCACTGAATTTGCATAGTTGATTATGTCTAGGTTGAGAATACCAAGTGCCAAAGCTCCATCAATTCTACCGGTTACAGGCAGAAAAATGCACTTGAATATATTTTGTGTATATAGATACATACTGTCTTGTCTATTTTCTCATGTTTGTCTTTTTTGTTAAATGAGCTTCACTAAATTCTTAAAATCTCATCCATTTTTTGTCATGTAGGCATCAGCTTTGGTACACTGATAGATTATTCATATTTTTAGGTAATAGGCTAGTTAGTGTGATGTTTTTCAGAATAAGAAAGCAGAACTTGTTTATTCTTTTAATGTGGATTGTTATTTGTAATCCTTTTTCTGTCAACATCAACTTTGTAACCCTCCTGTATCTAATTCATCCATCAAGAAAATCTAGCCAATTACCTCCATATTGTTCTCACCTTTCAGTGTACACATATAAAAAGCAAATATCTTTATTGGTTTTGTAACTTTTAAGAATCTTGGTTTTTTTTTCAAGATGGCTGCTGTTGCCATGGCAACAAGCAATATATTGAAATTCTTGTGACTGAAATAGGGTCACCGTAAGATACCAGTTTATACTAAGGACATTTCATATCACTGAGGCCAAATTTTAAAGAATTAAAAATTTCACCAGAGCACCCCCTTAGCAAATCATTTCACTCCATGACCACCATCGATTTATAACTTAGTTAAAGTATATCACCCAGGTAAAAGTCAGCTATAGTTTTTTTTTCTCAATTTTTAATTTCTTTTATTTTTGCCCCGAAAATGATATTGGAATTATAACAAATTAATGTATTGGTTATGCACATGTTTAACATATGACTCTATTATTGTTTTGTTGGATAATAAAAGGGTTACCAGTCAAATCAAATATCTTCTCATGCCAAATATTATCCTGTTTCAACTTTGTCAGAAAATTTTGTTTTCCAGACTCGCACTAAATATTTGTATTGCTTCTTTCATTTGGCTGAATATTGCAGATGTCCTTTATGCTGTACATGTCAGATTTGTGTGAAAACAATGTCCAACAATCCTGCTTTTTTTTTTGAAAGATATATATGTATTTGTCTCAAATTGTTTACACTTGCACCCCCCCCCCCTTTTTTTTTTTTTGTTAAAAACATATCTGCATCATTTATACAGGCCATACCATCTAGAGAGAAAGACAGTCACACCATTGCACTATTGATTGTGCCTCTTTTTTTTTTTTACTAAGTTATCATTTTTTTATTTGTTTGTATTAAACAAAAAGCATAATCAGTATGATCAGTTGATAACTGACTGTTAGACAGTTTGAGCCATGTGGATTCTTTCTTTTTCTTTCATTCATGTTTCTTCAAGCAACATACATACTAATACTGATCAAATGAGGATTATGGTAAGATATATTTGAGCTGTGTGAGTTGTTGTCATCTTTGAGACATCCATGCCTTGGTCAGTATCTGCACTTGAACAAGTGCTGTCAAGCTTAGTTTTGTCATATGACTGGATTTTGATACTGAATGAAACTTTCCTTTCTCTATTTTTTTTTGGTTTTTTTTGTTACTTTACAACAACAGATCACATTCACCTGATGGAGAAAGAGCTGACTCTGCACACTCCAGTCAACTCCGTGGAAAACTCAACCGAGAGCCTGGAAGAGGACACCCCCTCCCAGACAGACTCCGCCTCTCTCTCCTCCCCTCCCCACACCCCCTCCCACACCAGTCTCTCCAACACAACCTTGGTGGGCAGCCCACCGGACCTTCTTAATGACACTGTTGTCAACGGCAGTAAAGAGGACTCCTCTGCCCAAGAGCAGGATGCTGACACCACCGTGATCGAAACATCTGATTCCAAAGCCATTGCTAACAAAAATGTGTCAAACTTAGACGAAGATGAAGACCTGAAAGGTAAGTTGAGCCAAGGCTGAATGATACCGCTAGCAGTGCTACTGAAATCACAGTTAAGCAATTAATTGTTACCGAATACCAAGCATGAAAAGGGAGACAAGATGCAATAGTGGATTGAAAAACATATCTAATGTGCTTTGGAAGGATGAAGTGAGGTATGTCATATGTTGATTATTAAAAATCACATGCATTTTATTTTTTTCAAATGGTCACATGTGGGAAGCAGAATCAACAATTTTTGACAGTTCTCTATAATTTTTTTATCATTATTATTATTGTTATTATTTTGCTGATTCAATCTTTGAGATCTGTTATGTCCAGCATATGTTAATTTGATTATTTTTCAGCATTATTAGAAGAAGCCCGCCTTGCTCAGAAAAAGGCAGAAATTGAACTCAGGAAATACAAAGGTAGAAAGTTCATAGCTTTTGTTTATTTAAGAGGAGGTGCGGGTCCTGAAAATGAGATTTTGGTATGAAAATAAGGAAATCGGGCTTTGACTATTTTTAGACACTTTGACCTCTTCTGATATGAGAAAAATACAGGTTGGGCCAGGAACATCAGCTTTATGCTCCAGAATGGCACCAACTTAGTATCACTGGGAGACTGTATTGAAAGGTTATTAAAATTCACTTGCAATTTTCTCAACATGTATGGGTTTTTTTTCACTTCTTTCCTAAATGCTTTCTTATTTTTGAACCAATTGACTTCAAATACTGAATATATATACGTCATAACATGTGTTTCACTATTATGCAGCCCTTTTTTCTACATTTTATTCATGTTTTCTAAGGAAAATTGGATATTAGGCAGAAAGTTTAGAAATTTACAGATTTGTCAAGCCACGTATTTAAAAAATTTATAATAAACAGTGGCTGGCATATAACCAAAAATCAGATGGATATTGTTTTTTATATATTTTATCACTATTCCAAATTCAAAACGATTATATTGTATACCCCAGGAGCCTTAGGCTTTTCAAAATAGCTAATTTTCAAGACACAAAATTGAACATGGCAGTGTTGTCATGGCAACAGGATACAAGACAGTTCTTTTTTTTTTTTTTTTTCACATTTTCCCATTAATTTGAGTATGCTAATTCTACATTTGAGGTATAGAAAATCCTTAGTTCAAGCATTCAAAAAATCACTCTCAGGACCTGCACCCTCCCATTACTTCCTTTTTTTTTTTCTCTCATTGTTTGTATAATGCAGTTTTGTGTGCGTTTAGTCTGAGGGTGGTTTTGAAAATGTTGCCTTCATTTGTGAATATTTCATTTGTTTACTTGGGTTTTTTTTTTCTTTTCTTTTTTTTTTTTTTTTTTTGTTGCCATTCATCTTAACAATAGCAGAATCTGCTTGTCTTCAAAATTATCGATTAGTCGTCAGTGTGCATGAGGAATATGACTGAATAAAAACTGAGAAAGAAGAGAAAAAAAAATGAAAAAAGGGAAAGCTGTGTAGTGGAAGCCACTGAAAGGAACAAAGTTGTAAAATTTGCAGGTTTTTTTGCTCATATGTTTCATAGATAATAGTTTAATAATGGCCATGCCTTTTCTCAGATGATGCGAGTGACTCAGAAATCAAGCTGAAGAAGTCCACAGACGAAGTATCATCTCTGCGAACTCAGTTGTTTGATGCCCAGCAACAGGCCAAAGAAAAGACTGATCTTGTCAAAGATCTACAAGGTAAGCTCACATACTAGTGCCTACAGAATGTTCTGATTGTGTGAAAGATTGTCAAGGTAAGATCTCACATCATTCACCTGTTGGAAAGGTTGATAGTGATTTTTTTGTTGTTTCTTTTTTTCCCCATCAATCTTACGTCACATGATATTCAGGTTGGAAATTATGATCATGTACTTTCATGAGAAATAGTGGGAAATATAGCTTTTGTAAGCGAGGAGAAATCATCTTATGTAGAAATGGTCTGTGGAGAAGAATAAAACTAGTACTAATAGTTTCGTCGTTGAGATTTGAATATTGTGTCATATCTGGTTTGTCAGATGCTGCTGCATGTTATCTAGTTAGATTTACATAGGATACTTGATTTTATTAGTGGCATAGACAAGACATTCAGCAGTAAATGCACACAACAAAGCCAGAATGGATAAAAGTATGTAGGCCACCTCTGTCATGGATGTGTCTGTAAGCTGTTATGTTCATGGCATTTGTCAAATATTTCTCGTGAGATTTCTTTTTTATTTTGACGAAGCAAATGGATACTCACTCCCATTTAACGATAATCTGTCATTTTTTTTGAGATCATGCATATTTTGTTGTTGAAATAATCTCTGTTTTTTTGTTTGAACTAGGGACAAAATTCACCATTTTATTCTGTTTTTTTTTTCTTTCTTTTTGTTTTTGTTTGTTATTGTTTTTTTTTTTTCAAAAAGCTAAGCTTAAAAGCAGTAGATAGTATTAAAAATATTTGCCAAAATAGCCTCTTTTCTCTCCCCCCCCCCCCCCCTTCTTAAATCCTAAAAACAGAGGTGCCAATTTTTCGTAAAATTACAGAATTCCCATAAAACAAACAATGTAAAGTCTCAGTGAAATGTGTAGTCATCATTTACGGAATGAAATCGCCTGAACGGATGACAGAAGGTGAATAAATTATTTTACGGAACAACGCAAACTCTTTTGTCGGACTCAAAGTCCCATATAATGATAGATCTACTCATGCGCATTCAAACAATAACATCCATTCGGCGTGGCTGCTTTAGGTCTAGCCTTCTTTAGGTCTAGCCTTCTTACGCTTACCGGAGGGACCCTTTAGTTCGATTTGGCTGACGATATGCAAACATTTAGTTGATTCGCTGATGATTTCATTTCATACCAGATTGTTACCAAAAGCAAGACATGGATGCATTATTGATTATACTGAAAGCGATGAATGAGTGAACATCAAAGAAATAGACAAATCTGTAAAAGATTGGAGGAGGAAAATGCAAACAGTGAAGTCATTATTTGAAAGCTAAAAGGAGTCTGGAATCGCTTACTGCTTCCCCTGTAAGGCCAGAGTCCATTATGGATCCAGTGAGAAAGTCTCTTATTAGCGACTCAAAGAAAATTGATCACATCAAAGTCAGAAAGGACTTACTTAAAAGATGTCTCAATCTTTACCTGCTGCTGCCACAAGAAGCATAGAAACCTACCTGCATTGAAGAAATGTCCCAGTATTTAAATGAAAAGTAGTGTTGAGATATAAACAAGATGGTTGAAAATGTGGTATTTCATATCTTATTTTTAAAAATTTCCCTAGTTAGTCTCACGTCTGCAACAGTCACGCGGAAAAAGTTCAGTAAAAAAAAAATTAGCTCAGTTCGCACCTCTGTAAAAAGTTCTTGGGTGGGTGTGAAATAAACTTGACAATTCAGATTATTTCTGATTTTTTTCGTTTTGTTTGTTCCCTTCCGAAAATGTTTTGGTTTGCCAGGTTTATTTAAGGGCCAACACAGGAAAACACTGGCTTGCCTTCATTGCTGGTTGTTGCATGTGCATGATCTAGTCCTCCCTCTCTCTCTCTTCCTTAGAACAAGTGAAAAAAGCTGAATCTTTCACACAGGATGTCAAGCAACAGATCTTAGATTTGCGAGGTTAGTGAGAGTTAGGTGTCTTGAAAAAGCTTTGCAGCTGTACACAATATTAGTCTTGTGAAAGGTTTTTAGTTTTCTTGATCTTAAAGAGCTTTCTTTCTTTCTTTTTTTCTTTCTTTCTTTCTTTCTTTTTTCTCTCTTTTTCTTTCTTTTCTGTCTTTCTTTCTTCCTTCCTTTGCTTTCTTTCCATTTGATCTCTTTTGTTTTCTTCTCTCTTTTTTTTGTTTGTTTCCTCACGCTGTGTGGCTGAATTTGCACAATTTTTGTTTACACTTCCAAATCAATGTAAGTGGAAATCTTATAAAGCTCATTCTTCTATTTGCAAAGCATTTTTGTTGTTTTCTGGGTTTGCATGCTTCATGCCATGAAGAAGCAGGAGTATTTTCTTTCTTCCTGAACTATTCTGAGAGCATTCTATGCATGGCCATATGGAGGTTCATTGTTTGGGTGAAATTGTAGCATACTTGCAGATATCTTTAGGTTTAATCTTTTCTGATCATAAGAAACAAAGGATTTGAATTCGCTGTGTGGCTTTCCAGAGAAACATCTGACGTATTGTTCTTTTGTGCTTTCGAAGTGTTTGAACACAAAGATAAATCCTTGACCAGATATACAAAGATAACATGTCAGATTCTCATTTTGAATGTGAGAGATTTGACATGTCAATTTGCCAGAGCTTAAAGACAAATGATTCTCCAAAATTCAGCTAATGAACAGGAGAAGAATCATGCCTTAATTTTCAATTTGGTCACAGTCAAATATCCTGTCTCCAACTGTGACGTATTTATAGAAAATGTTTTACCAATAGAACAACTGATCCAGATAAACAGTTTTGTCATAGAGATCTCAGTGTTTATGAGTATAGTGCATCATCTATCAGCAGTTGATTGGCGATCCTTATTAATCTTAGATTAATAAGAGATGGTTACTTAAACTGTAGTTAATTGCAACTCCCACCCATTTGGTATCACTGTTTTACATCAGTAGCAGATCTGGTTGCAGTATTGTATTATTCAAGGAAATGCATGGGTGTGATTATTGCATAAGTCAGAGATATTGTATTGATTTGATTATCACATATATGACAGTACATTGTGGTATTATTTTTGCTAAATCATTAGCATGATGCAATAACATATCAGTTCCAGGATCCATATTGGTTCCACACATATTGGCCATTATTTATATCTGTGTAATCTGATTTTCTTTACATTTGGTTTGAAATTTTAAGTTGATTTTGGTCATTTTTTAAATTGAGCACTTTGACCTGAAAACAGTGCTGTCAGACTAGTTTTTCAGCATCTTCTGTACAGTTTGAGAGCCTTGATCTGTGAAAAGAAAGACAACTCAGTTTTGCTGCACTATTTAAAATGATAGCTGCGAATAACACAGATACCAGCAGGAAAGCTTCTAAGTATTTCAGAGATGGGCAAAAAGGTAGGATGAAAGGTTTGAGAAATTGATACTAGCTTACCTGTCTCTATCAGATCGTTTGGTGGAAGAGCAAGAAAATGCTCGTGTCACCCAGGAGTCCATGATGGACTTACAACGTGAGTGCCCCACCTGACTGTAGCTGTTTAGCTGATAATCCTCAACAGTTTTGCTTGTGGATCATTCTGTCACAAATCCTCCATCAGTTACTCGTATAAATATATGAAAGCAGCAGGATAAGTTTGGCATTTAAAAAAAAAAAAAAATTATTATTTTTATTATTATTATTTGTGTGTGTGTGTTTTTTTTTTTTAAATTGTAATATAAATCTCATTTTTGTAAAGCTTCATAGTTTCTCATATTTTGAATTCACATTTTTAAAAAAAACTATAAAGAGCAAGATTTTTTTTTTTTTGGCTGATAGGTTTCTATCCATGGTGTTTTGTTTTGTTTGTTTTTCTTTTATTTCATATGATAATTTGAAAAAAAAAATATTAATATGACATATTGGTAACCGATGGATCTGTGGCACAGATTTGTGACTGTGTTGCAAACACAGACTGGCAAAAGTGATGAATTCAAATTGAATTAGTTTTAAGTGTCACCGTATTGAGCTATTATTGAGTCTGCAAGTAACTCGACTCGTACTGCAGTTGTGCCAATATCTAAAGTGGCAGAATAGCAATTTCAGTGGAAATTTAACCCATAAAATGCACAGCCTGTATTTATTTACAAAGTGGGGGGCACAGTGGCTCTGTGGTTTGGCATCTGCTCATAGAGAAAACAACTCCTGGCGGTGAGGCTGGGATCGACTTGCAGGCCCTGCATTGGGGTTGGAAGGACATGAAGATCGAAACCTGCATTTTTTCAGTGACTCAATGGTCCCCCGGCTTCCTCTGGGTAGGGATGTCCGACATCTAGCCTTCTCAGATAAGGGGAATATATTTCGGAGGTCACGTTAAAAGAACCCTTGGCAGTTCAAAATCGATGAAAGAGTAGGCCGCATGCAGCTGTCTGGGCAAAAATTCCAAATTCCAATTTTCTACCCACAAAAATTCTCACCAAGATCAGGCAGCTTCTTAAAGCCAAGATAATCCTACTATCTCAGGATTGAAAGGCTTTTAAAAAAAAATACACAAGATGACTGTACTTAATCATGTGATGGTCGTATATATACCTACTGTCTTCTCTGTGATATTTCTCGCCATGTCACTGGAACTTTTATGGTTTATTGACCCTGATTTTGTAAAACTGTCACTATGATAGGCATAGCTGCAGCTCATTAGATGATCTCTCAACACTCAATGGAAATATTACTTGATAAGAATATGAAGCGGTCCATACTATTCTATGATGAATTCCTGTTAGATGCGAACAGAAGAACAAATGAAAAGCTACTCGATCCAATTAAGTCCTCTCAAATCCTTGAAGTCTGTAATCCAACATAAATAATGATGCAGAGAGAAATATCAAATAATCTTTGTTATTCCTCATTGAATAAAAATGGACACCCCCGAATGGTCCACTTAACAAGTTTCACAGTTACCAGTGATCAAGCTGTCGAAGGTATAAGTGAATTACTAGTATGCATGAATGAAAGCTGAACAGCCTGTGTATTATCTGTATGTTTACATATCAGATAGCTCACTTGTGCTCTTCTGCTGTACCATTATTAGACCAGTTGTGCATATTTCTTTTTAGCCACGGGAGGTCGAATGCTGGCCTGTCTGATCTAAGAAGAATGATCTAAATCCACTTGGCTAGAGTGATGGTTGCTTACAGTTTACATTGAGATAACATAAAATGAACATCAATACCCCTTTATGAAATGGTTTGGACCATGGAATTACGCTGGTTATGGATGAATAACAATTGTGTAGCAAGTTGGTCTGTGTGTAAGGTGTGACAAACTTGACACCTCTGTGTAATTGACACATGCTTGTGAGTACAGCCCCTGGCCAATGACTAGTTTTATGTGTAAATAAGAGGTTGAAATAAGGGAGGTGTTTGATGAAGCATATAGTCAGTCAGCTGTCCGATGTAGGCCAAGATTGTATCATCTCAATAGTCATTAGTCAATACAACGCTAGACACTAGCGCGGGCCGTCCAGGTTGACAAGTCGGCAGTTCACTGTGGAGAGTTCTGCTAGCCCATGGCTGGTACGCAGGTCTAGAGTTAAAAAGAACAACCAATCATATACTAGTTCTGAAGATGGTTCTGAGTTTGAAACCTCTGTTAGAATTAAAGGTGCTTTTGAGGGGAACACACTGACTATTGCAACTAGGTGGTCAAAATAAACTCAGAGATCTATTGTGACCAAGTTTTCTTTTTTGACCAATCTGAATCAAATTGTATCGTTTAATTTGATTGTTGACATTGGATTAGATGTTGTAGATTTGAGACCTAGATCTGGAGTCTAGACTCCAAAGGGGAGAAGTTCCACACCAGGCCAAGTGGTGTCAAAAGGGGTGGATAAGGGTTAGATTTAAAGTTAGAGTTAGGGTTACAGTAAGGATTATTAAAGGTTTATTCAAGTAACCTGGAACATTCAGTTACAATATTAAGACCACCGGTAGCAGTAGACTGTTTGGATTATTTTGACCACATAGTAGCAATAGCCTTGTCCAAAAACAAAACATAATGCAGAAATTAAGATGGTAAAGAAGATGATAAAGATAAAATAATAGATTATTTATCAAAAACACTAGGCTGTAAGCAGAAAATTATATTGTGTCCCGAGTTCATCACTTTTAAGCCAGTCTGATGTCAATAATGATGTGGGAATGACATTGTAGAAATGATGGATCAGGCAAAGCTAGAACCCATCATAGAGATAGATGTATTCGGCTTGTCGGGTAGCAGGGTACATTAGATGTTTTCTTTCATGTATGCTAGAGTCACCTCTTCCTTGTACTGGACAAACTCATGTCTTCTGCAGTGGAAAATTTGGCTAGTTCTTTTGCCTGCTTGCTGTATCAGGAACATATACACAAAATATGTTGAATATGTTAGCTGCAAGAACCTTATCACTTGTCTGATCTCCTGTAGGCTATTTCATAGTTAACACTTTGCATAGGAGGCATATAAGAGCTAAGATTTATAAATCTTTGTACTAGTCATCCAAATGTTAATATACGTACTCTTTTGTAAAACTTTGACACCTGTAGTGAATTTGAAATTTAGGGTGATTATGTTGTCCTGTGTCTGATACAAAAAGGCTTCTCGGCCTTAACTTTTTGTCTGTGAAATCTAAATCTCTGTTTGGATGCAACCTAAAATAACTTTTTATTGTTAAACACACCCCATGCTACTTAAATTATTATTGAATGTTCAGTTTTGGGTAAAAATATGGAGTATTGTACATGAAAATGTTGCAAACTGATTGTATAATTGCAAGAAACCACAAATAAATGGAGTATTTATAAGATTACAGGCAGTGAGGCACTTTGATAAGACAGTTAGGAGGCAGAAATTGTAAAAAGTATAGCACCATTTTTGTACTCACTGAGGTCTGTCTCAGCCATCAGTTATCATGTCCACTCCAAAATACTCTAGAATTGCAGGTAAATCAGTGGTGATAAAATATATATATATCAGTTGTCAGTGAAATGATTATAACTGATATTTTGAATGAAAGCAGAAGGTCCAGCCATAGGACCTGCACTCTCCCGATCACTATCATTACTAGAAGTAGATCTAGAACTAGATCTTTCACTTTCACTTTGAGAATCTAAGTCTGACTGATTGAAACTACTGTAGATAGGATTCACATCTTTGTCTTCACTTTTGTGCATGATAATACTTACCAGTGTCAGCCTAGCCTGCTCAGAACTCATACGATGAGGCCTCAAAAGGCAGGGGGTGTGACCATTTTCAATGTTTACACCCAGGTTCAAAACAGTGATCTTTTTTGCTAAAAAAAACACACCAATTTTCAGTGCAAAATTCACAAACATTCTTCAGATTTCTCCCACGAAAGTGATCCTACATTTTTAAGTAACTAAGATATAACGAAAACCATTCTCTTTAACATGCAAATGAAAGAAACCTACCAAGTCACAATATTGGCAGCTCGTCGTCGCAGGCCAGAATCTTGTGTTGACATATCAGCAGCTCGGGGGACAAATAGTTAATATATAGGCTATGTTTGTGCTTCGTATAAAAAGAGTTAAACAACCTGAGGAAAGAGATACTGTTTCAAAGAGAAAATCTCTGAAGCTTTCCACACTACATTATCCATTTCACTTGGCTGTTACCTGTTTATAGATAGGTAAGAAACATGAGAACTGTCATGTTCGAAGAGGGAGAGAGCATTACAATTGCTGTTTCTTTACTTCAGACATAAAGAGCTTCTTATTGGCAGTATGCAGTTTGGATTTTGTGTGGACTAAAGGTGTTTTGAACATCAGTTTCTGTGACATCAAAGAGAAATGTTGCATCGATGTTGATACTCAGCTGTACCCTATCGATATCAGATGTGCCAATTTTCCCATAGATCAAAAGCTTATTGTTCTTTAAAAATGAAAATTGAGTGGTTTTAAATCCTAGATTTTAATTTATTGTTGTTTATTACTTAATTTATTATTATGTATAACTATTCCTATTTTCTCTCACCATTAAAGAACAATCTAGTTACTTATGAAATCAACAATCAATTGAGTCTGGGCTTTTTGAAGAGGAGATCTTCGTTCAAAATTAGATGCCTTGTGTAGTACTGAAACTAGTGATTCACGGATTAAGAACTTTCTGTCCACCAGTTAACCTTTTAATCACACAGTGTTTGGATTTTTTTTTTTTTTTTTAAAACTTTGAATGTCTAACCAGTAGTCACAATAAGTTATCTGTTCTGATTTAACATGTCTGAAAAGTTATTAGTAGTGCTTCCTCTTATATTCATTTGAAAATGTTTTTGTATATGTACTGAGACATTTTTTCAGCTAGGTAAGTTACTTCACTTTGCCAAGTACAAGCCATAGTACAGGATTTAAAAGAAGGAAAAAAATCACTTAAGCTCCTGTTATTTGAGACATGTAAAGCAAAAATGATGAAAAAATTATCACAGTGGGGAAAAATAAAATTTCATCACATGGTGAATTGTTCAGAAGTTTCTGTTGCTCAAGTTTCAACTTACAAGAGAAAAAGCAAGTTTTACAATTCTTATGCTATACTTCTTGCTTGGCAAAGAAAAGTAATTTGGCTGCTGGTCAAGATGTCTGATTTTACCAATATATCAATTGATATAGAGTTACACTTGTAGAGATTAGATGGTTTCTGGGGGGCGAAGGGAGGGG
>JBCEWB010349904.1:0-21383 GCA_039654565.1 Peronia peronii | reverse complement strand
TAAATTCATGTTTTTGGTTGGTTTTTAATGTTTCTTTCCCTTTTGTCGTTCCCCGTGGGGGGGGGGGGGAGGGGTACTAAATGAGGAAAAAGAGAGAAGAACCACAAGTGACCAGCTTTTCCAGATGAGAGAAAAATGAAATTTGTTTTTTAAAGACCTTTGTTTTTCCGTATGTTGAGGTTACTGATTCAACTCATTTGCTTTGGACAGCTTTGGCTGTTTATCTCATCTTTAGGTGGGGTAGCTAAGCTCTGAACTGCAACCGTGAAGTTATTAAAAAAAAACTAGACATCTTCCCCTTTAGACTTCAAAATACTCATTGAAGAGCTCTAGAGTGATTATCTGGTCTCAATATATTATTTGATTTTTGTTATTTTGAGCCTCAGGTTTTCTGTGTTCAGTCTTCATCTTTATGAAAATGAATCACAAATTAATGGTCATT
The DNA here is from genome assembly GCA_039654565.1 of Peronia peronii. Taxonomy (NCBI): domain Eukaryota; kingdom Metazoa; phylum Mollusca; class Gastropoda; order Systellommatophora; family Onchidiidae; genus Peronia; species Peronia peronii. The sequence continues at coordinate 20,941 of JBCEWB010349904.1, read as the reverse complement.
CAGAAATCTCTTCATCATGTCATGTATTGTTTCTTCTCTGCCAGAAATACAATGAGAGGGACTTGAATGAGAGAGAGAAAGAGACGGAAGGAGATGGAAGGAGAGATAGGTGGGTGGGGGTACATGATATTACATAAGATGGTCACTGTTTAGCAGCACTACATTCTTAATATTAATTGATTGACAAAATATTAGTAGGGGCCAAATAGAAGCGATCTCTTTCCACACCGATCCCCAAAGAGGCTATCGTCTTTTTGACGATACAAACAAATACTCACGGAGAGATTCTGCAGCGATTTCCTCGTCAACCACAAACCCTTTTCTTCTTTTATTTGTATACGCTATCTCGTCAATACCCAAAGAAATTATTATCTTTCTGGCGGTATCATACACTCATTGAAAGACTCTGTTGGGATTGCCTCCTCTTAAGGCATTGTTCTGTAGTCCTTTCAGTTGAGCCTCTTGTTTACTTAATAATATACATCCCTTCCTCTTCATCAAGCAGGCTACCTCATACTTGTTGAAAGATAACGACTGCCTCATGTAACCCCGCTGACCCTACTCGTCCTTTCATTCTCAGCCGCTTGTTCACTTTATTCACTATTCCTCCTTAGAAAATGATTATAACCTGTATTCTTTGCGGAAAAGCATCATGTGGCATGGAGATAATCACCCTCCCACCCCCCCAATAGGCTGAAAGGCTTACTGGTACCAAGAACGTAATATCATGTGCCGGCGAAGCAATATTGTAATTCTTCTCAAATTTTCTAACGCACTAATTAGATCTACAGTATGTTTGCTGTGCCCTATTTGTGCTGAAATAGGATCTAGTGAAAATTGCAAAGTTTAAAAAAAAAACACACGTACTATTTATCTTTAGTTTGCGATGAAGACTCGAAAGAGCGAAGCCCACGGTTATTCAATTAGTTGTTTGGTTCAGCAAAAAAGTCAGGTCTTGAGCAGAGGTCAGTTATCTTATTTGTGCCAGTTTGTCGCTTTAACAAGAGCGCTATTGTTATACAAGTTTTTTTTTTTTGTTTTTTTTTAAAGAAAACACAGCCTTCCTGGGGCCAACAGCTGTGGAATTTCCTGAATAAAGTAAAACATGAAAAACAGAACCTTAACGTCCTCATAGTCATTGTTTTTCAAGTTTTAGCCAGACTTAACCCAGATTAGATAAAGATGATCCGCTCTCCCTTCGCCCGTCCAACAAACCAGCGACGATTTTCTTTTGCGGGAAGATTCAGAAATTAGGTTATTACAAGAGATAACATGGTACTAACTGTGATCTAACCGTCATCGCCTGAAAGTGGATTTTGGATCACTATGAGAGCTGGTCCAGAGTATATCGTCACTCGTATTCTCAAAATAAGCAAGGCGAAGTTGGCTGAAGTGACATGTGTGACCTGAGTGGTGGGTCTTCATGTCACTGACACAGAAACTTGGGCAAGTGGGACGGGGAAGGTAAGGATGTTAGATGTACTAGGAGGTCACAGGAACGCTATACGAAGTGACCAAGACTGGCGAAAACGAAATATTTGGGTTGTAACCCACCGCAAGCTACTGATGTACTTTTAGAAAACACCTTTTCTTTGAAAACTTCTGTTTCGAGAAAATAGAGAGTTAGTCCTGCGGCCTCTCTCTCTCTCTCTTCTCTCTGTGTGTGTGTGTGTGTGTGTGTGTGTGTGTCCGTCCGTTTGTCTGTGGGTGTCTTCTTTTTTTTTTTTTTTTTTTACATAGGCCTACTGTCTAAAATGCAGTTTTTAGAGTGAATTAATGCGGTACATAGACTGTAAGTTGCCTTTTGATGATGTTAAACAATATTTATTATGTCTGACTACGGGAAGAATTAAACTGTGGCGAGAACGGCTTTTTGTCAAATTACGCTAGCGTAGATCTTATGGCTCTTCTGTATTTCTGTAGCACGACTTTCGTGCGAAGACTACTCTAGTGAAGGTTGTCTGGTAGTAGTGCTTGTAAGTATACAGGAGCATTCGAATTTCAGAAAACAGCTCTGGTACAGTTTCTCTAACATTCAGTAATCTAGATGGTGGTTTCAGTAGTCTGGATGGTGGTTGTATATTATACTTTCAGCGTGTGTCCTGACTGTGCCCGTTAGCGTGGACAAGTGTTAATAACTACTAAGATTTAATCGATGTATCGACTCCGACGTAAGGAACGTTATATAGTACCAAGTGTGTTCACGCCGGGAAAAGCACCCAAGAAGTTCACTCGGAATTGCTTTAGACAGTGGATATAGAGATTTCACATTTTTATGCCTCGCTCTGCCTCGCTCTTTTTTAAAGCAAATCCTGTTTGGTTTGGCTATAGCCTTCTCTGTCAACAGGCATATATTAATTCCTGATTCATATGTAAAGCACAAAGTCCTCTGCTTACATAATTTTGTATAATTCGCTTTGTCATTTGCAGTGACAAGCAGGCCTTAGCAAAATGATACAGCAGTAATACAACATGAAGCCCAACAATAGCGGCAAGTCTGCAGTTAAGTCTTCAGCTGTTCAGGGGTGCAGAATTTCCTGCGGAAGATTATATTATGTATTATGTCTATCATCATCTGTGGCCGTAAATAGTATGATTTAATTTGGCCTGCTTCATTCCAACCCCAAGCTTGCATCACAATATAGTTTAAATAATGTCTGAACAACATAATAATCATGATAAACATTTAGCAACGTAAAGATTTATAGAGAGCTATTTTAGGTCATACTACTCATAATCATCAAAACAGGGTAGAGGCGATGTAGAAGAACAGCTGTCGTAAAAACAAAGCCATTATCAAGCAATCAAGCTAATCGAGGGTTTTTAAATTCAAGTCGCTGGCTCCCAGTAGTAAAAGTGTCGCAAGCCAAGGTCGAGAGATGAAATTTATATTCAGCTGGCAGCTACTCCGTAGATAATGGTCATTGCTGATAAGAAAAGAGGTCACCTGGGAAAAAAAGTAAGGCCGAGTAATATCACATCAGTTGATCCGCAGGGCTGTTTGAATACTGGGAAGCTTCAATGATAAGAGAATCTTGAACATGGCTAGGTGGCCTTGATTGTCAGTTTGCACTCATGATCGCCCATGGCTGTGTGCAAGTTGGAGTGATAGAAAAGCCCGTACTTTATTAAATAGATCTAGCTCTGGCAGTAATAGTATTATAGAGATGAAGTGGTCAGGATCATCAGGTAAGTTAATATGTATAGCAGTTGCGTTTCATGTGGGTCACTATGTAATCAATTCGACCTAGTTACAGTCTAGGTTTTGACATTTTCAAATAATTGTCTCATCCTGGCCCAGTAATGCCCTAGGCCTGAGAGCTCTTGGTAGGTCCATGTTGGGATAGCAGAATCCGTGTTATGTTATTCAATTGACGGAAGAGCTTCAATGCCACTTTTTTTGTCCTCAGTTCAAGAGAGCAACGTGGATTCTCCCCCTGAATCCCCACCCGTTGTGTTTACCCTCGGTAAGCCTCTGAAGAAGCGGACTGATGGGGACAACACAGGTATGTTTCACTAGTTATGGGTGTTTTGTAATCTAGATATAGATATAGATTACGAGCATGTGGTTTTGCTAGATTAGACGCATGTGGTTTACATCTTATAGTAGATCTAGATCTATATCATAATATTGTCAGTTTTCATGTAGACAGATCTCTCTAGACCTGTGTTTTAATTGTCATGCCCATGGTAGAAGTCTAGATCTAGTAGTAGCAACAAAGCAATGGCTCATTCATCTAAGCAGATCTAGATCTATATATATTAATATAATTTTAAATTTTTATATCTAGATCAGTATCTTTTTTTTTTTGAGTAGATCTAGATCTAGATTGGTAGATTTAAAATTGGAATTGGAGTCTGTCTTGATCATGGTCCCACTGTTTTTGTGTTAGAAATAAAAGTTGGGGCAAATAGTAGCACAAATCATTGAACTTTGAAAGAGACTATTAAGAACACATCTGGATTTACTTCCAGCATACAAGTCTAGCTATTAATTGTTAAAATAGAAACATCCGTTCTTTGTTGTTCTTTGTTTATTGGTATGTACTTATAAATGTCAGTGTGGTTCATAAATTGTTTTTCCCATTTTCCTTTTCGGTTTTTATTGTTAGATCTGTGTGTGTATTCAGATAAAAGCTATTCTCACTAAATCATGTAACACTATTCCATTCATTTCAATACCTGATCTAGAAAAAAAAAAAATAATCTTTTCTTGCTTATTATTAACATGAACTTTAGAAATCAAATCCGCAGCAATGAATTTACTCATCTAACACTTGTTGAAGATATTTTTTACTGTTATGTGGGATGAAAGAAATTTATACACAGATAGAAATTCACTAGCAATACCCTTTCCTATTTCTTTGAGTAAAAATTATGATAACCAGTTGTAAAGAGTAAAAAGTGTTACAAGTTAATTGTATTGTCTGCCGAGGAACTTCAAGCTTCTTTTCTTGCTACATTGTTAATAAGGTTTGGGCATATAATGTTTCCTTATAAAGTTTTTTGAAACTTCAGAAAGATTTGATATTATTACTATAATATTGTTTTAGACAAACAGTTGAATTCACCTCTACTAAAAAAGCCACAGCATCATGAAACTAATTCACCCCATTATGTTGATGCAACTGACATTTTCAATTGGTTTTGACTTTTTTGTCTTGTCATCCACCTCTCTGTTAATTGTTGTATTTGGTATTTTTCTGAATTCTTTTATCTACGAAATCCTTTTTCATTTTTATTTTTTCTTAGACACTTTTGGTTCATAGTATTATATCGAGCAATGCATATTTTATTATTTGATAGCACATGTTATGAAGTAAAACCTTTGTTTCACTGCTTTTGCTTTTTTTTTTTTTTCAATTAAAGATCAACAAATCTCAAATGTTGTTTTTCTTACCAGTTGTAGAATGTTGGTCTTTTCTTTTTTGAAAAGCTCATATTATTAATATTCTTCAAGGAAAGGAATGATAACATTCCATAGAATTAAGACTGGTGGCAAAGCTGTTTTAAAAGGTGTGATAATTTTTGTATAATAAAAAAAAGATATTCTCAGAACCTGCCCATTAATTGGAGTTCCAAACTATGCATGAAGAAGAATTGAATCATCCTGAAGTCCAGTCAAAAACAAGATCAAGATGAAAAACTGCACAAGTGAAGATTGCTGGTTTAGGATTTTCTGTTGTTGTATTATTTTTTTGTTTTGTTTATTTATTTTTTGTTCTATATAGAAAACGACGAGTAGTTTTGTGAGATTTGGCATGCCTGGACAAATGTATTGACCTCACCACGTAAGTAAAAAAGAATCTTGGTTATTGAAAGTATGGAATCAACCACTGTAATCAAGATGCAATTTTTGAGAGATCTTTGCTGTTCAAGTTGGAGAGCTGTAGAAACTGTGTGGTAGAATTGGGCTTAAAGTTTGAGGTGTTTCAAGGTTGTGCAATTGAGAACAGCTTCCATGAGAAAATTCTTTGCGTTCAGGATTGCTTGATACAGTTGTGCTGAATAAGACAAGACTCCCTTTCTGACTGAATCACTTTATTTTTTTGCCTCATTTTTTTTCCTGTACTTAACTATGAGAAAAAAAATTTGCACATTGGTCTTCTTCTGTTCGTCAGTTTGAGTTTGGGCTGACCATTACTATGTCAGTCATGTGACTGTGTTTATACATGCAGGGTTCAGTTGTTGGGTGGGGTTGGGGGGGGAGGGGAGGCAGAGGATTTTAATAAAAGAAAGAGGGTTGCAGAGGGTGCAGTCCAAGAGTCATTTCTCAGCACTTTATGTTAGATCTCCACCTTTCTCTCTCTTTCAGCACTTTTCATCTCCCATTCTGCCCAACAGTCAAAAATATTCCCCATCCTCACTTTTCCTGCATTTCAAGTGTTGTGGTTTTTAAAGGTGCACCTTATGTTATGTGTCTTTATTTGTAAAGAAACCCACATGTGAATACTGTATATGCTCCCATCACTTTGTTTCTGATGTATTTTCACTTACAGTCTATTCATTTAATTGGTAATCTTAAGAGTTAGTTATTCTCTTCTTGAGATTGCTCATAGATCCATCAATTTATAAGCCAAGTCCTTGTCAAACTGATTATGTTGTTGTGTTTATGTTATATAATCTGTGTCATTAACCTTAGAATAATTGGCTTATAATTCGCTTGCCTATTTGTTAATGCCTCACCCACTCATTAGGCTCCATGTTTACCAGCATTTGCTTGCTGTTTTGTATTAACATTGCCTTAGTGTTTGTTGTTATACTACTGCTTGCTGTGCTTGTTAACACAGATTATTCATCTCTTCATATTTTGCTATATCTGTCTTGTCCTGTCTCTTATCTTCTGTTGTTGTTAATCAGCCCAAGAATGCCTATAATTTGAACCAGTTCCTCGCGGCTTCTTTATATACAGACCTATCATCCATGTCATTTCAGGCTGGAAACTTTTTGCCAAACAACTTATTCCAACAACTGAAAAGATAATTTGTTCTCACACAGAAATGTCGATAATATTTCCTTAACAATATGGAGACACTGCAGTATTTCAGTGTCAACTTAAAAATTTTATTGCAAAACTTCCACTTTCAAATATGCAGTTATTTTGAGTTATGATGAAAAGTCCTAAAAAGAAAGAAGTCTAGTTTTTTTATTCCATGCTCACTGCATGGATTTTTAACCCTAAATCTTATGAATGTTGTCTTGAAATATATTGTGCATTAAGTTCTGTGGCTTATCAGAAATGAGAGTTAGAGTAGATTATGCCAGCTGCAGGTTAGCAACAGTTGTTATGTGATCATGTGCATGGCTGCAGATGGTAGTCATTATAAAACCAGTAGCAGTTGGTCATATGCTTTGAAATTACTTGAATAGTAGAAATTATCATGACAGTAGCATAGATTGATCATTCGCTTTGAACATTGTGTTGAGTCCTTTCCCTCCAATGATAGAAAATGTCAGAATTGATGTGCAGCATATGTGGTGGCATCATGAATTACGCATTATAGAAGTAACTTGAAAACTGTGGATTATGCTAGCAGAGTATGCCAAAAGGCAATGACATTTGAGTTATTTAATTTAGGTGGAAGTTCGAGAGCTTAGGTTGTTATTTTAAACCACATACTGGCCCCCAGAATTTCACAGAGATTTAGTTTGGAATGGAAACTGAATAAATGAAAACTGAAATAAGAGACATGCAAGCCATAAATATTGTAGACAGTTTAACTGAATTTAATGAGCATAGTGAACCTCCCTAAGCTGATCTGAGAAGATTTGTGCTTCAGAGAGATTGGTTATATTTTGTTTATCCAAAAAAATTTAAAAGTTTATGTATTAAGAGGGTAATCTGAATTTATTAAACAATGACTAAGGCCACATATTGAAAATGCTGCCTACTGATGTCTGATTGTAAATGTTTTATAAGTGTTGGAATTGGATAGCAGAGAATATGACATTAAATAAACCCCACAGTTTGTCTTCCAGTAAATGTCTTATAATACATCAGCCATAGGCATTTTAAACAGCAAATGCAAAATTTACCATATCTGAAGAAATAGTACAATGAAAAATGTTAGGACAGACAAGATCAAATGACTTCTGGGAATCAAAAACTCATTTTTTAGTACAAGATGTTCAGAGAGAAATTAGCTGTGTGTTGACACATTGGCACGTTGGAATCATTGGCTATGTTTTATTGTTTGTTTGTTTGTTTTTATATTTCTCATTTCTTTTTTTTTTTTTTTTTAATTCCAAACAGAGATTTATAACAATTTACTTAGTTCACAAGAAATTCAAGCAGGCCTTTCATGATATTTAATTAAACAAAATTTATTTTTTTTACTTTCAGCACACAATTTATCATCAGACAGACAAGATCCTCCATCAGATCCCGGTCCTTCAGATTCTCCCCCTTGTGATCCACAGATGGGGAAAGAATCAACAAATACTCCTTCGCCATCCAATTCCAACACTCCAGGGACTGGCACTACCAATATCACTTCAGGACGCAATGAGGCCAACACCAGTGGCACCACAACCACAGCCAGCAACAATCCTGTGACCTTGAATAGCAGTCAAGGCCACATGCCCTCTTCTGAGCCTGTCAACATTCCACAACCCCAACCCCAGCAAGGAGCGAGCAACTCGCTGTCTCTTAGTCCCACAAATTCCAAGCCCAAACACAATGATGACTCGGAAGAAAATGGTGAAAGCAAATCCGCTAAGGAGGAGACAATCGCTGAGTCTTCTCTCCCTTGGCGGCGCCAGACAACACTACCACCTGTGCCTTCCTCAGTTTCTTTAGGAATTCCGGATGATGAAAATCCACTGATGTCCGAGGCCCCGTCATGGGCAGATAACCTGGCTTATAGTCACCTGACAGAGACAGGCTCTCCCTACCACTCTCCAGAGAACACTGTCACTTCCAGGCCTGCAGTCACTTCCCCTCGTCCAGTCTTCGACATTTTTGCTCCTAGCTCACCTCCACCTGAAGAGACGCCCCTACATGCTATCCCACCACCTCCATGGAGTATCAAAGATCGCAATCCCAATGACGAGTATGATGAACCTATTCCAAGTCAATCCCTGGCGGCTCGTGATGCCGGTGACAAAGCCAGCTGCCTGTTGGTATCATCTCACGATGTTGTGCCTCCATCTTACCATTCCTGCCTTCAGCCAAACCGGCTGGAACCTATGTCCTCACGCCGACACAGCGAAGCCAGTTCACCAGTCCACTTTCAGTTTATGGAAAAGCCAGACTCTTTTTCACTGGCTGCCATCGAGTCACAACTGATTGGCATTGAAGAGGATTATCACCATGGTATGAAAGACCGCGTTTCTCGCTGGCTTGCCAGCACTCCGAACGAGGTACACTGTGATGAAATAGATCCAGATTTGGCTCGCAAAGAGGAGGGGGAGAGAATTCTGGAGTCACTGAGGAAAAAGAAGGAGAAATGGGTTCTAGGAGATGGAGATGATGGCACAGATGCAGATATTGAATCTGATGATGATTTGCACGATACTAAATTATGATAATGTGAATTACCAAGCTGTTTCACCATGTTTTTTTTTGTCTCCTTTATTTGTGCTGCTTTTTAACAAAAATGTGAAAATGAGACTTGATGTTATACTGAGCCGTATCTGTTATTAATTGAGATTATAAACAGTGATGCAATGCTAACCCCTAGGTGATGTGATCTGCCATCCCACATCTTTGGTGACAGTTTTTCTTTAATGTTTTAATGAACTCCATCATGGTGTAATGTCAAAGTATACATCATTATTCATATCTGTAATTGTGGTGCCTGCTTTGATCGACATGTACATGAGAATATTCTGCCACTCAGTTTTAATGATAATTGTCATCAACTACAAAACAAGGGAAGGAAAAGATTGGTGCACTATTCACCAGGGGGTGCTCTGACAGATTGATTACTGAGATGGAGTTCACCCTAAAAATGCCACGGGACGGATTCAGTAAGGACTTCCTCTTAATATTGTCTAAACAACATATCAAATTAGCAGCAAGCTAATCATCTTTTGTGGTCATTTTAGAATTAAAATATTGTGTCTTAGACATGAGTAAAGATCTTTGTAAAAACATGTGCACTCCAGCAGCTTCTTCAGACATTTTCAAGGCTAAGAACTAAGCAGAGGAGGATCATCATTCAGCCTTAACAATGTCATTGAGTTTTTCCAGGTATCATTTTATCATCTTGTTGCTATCATCTAGAAAAAAATGCTGGATATACTTCATAAGTGACAAGTTTCACAGAATGAATTTACAATGCTTTGTAGTATTTGAAAATGAAGCCCATAGAAGGAAAATACTAAAGTCACATTTCACATATTTTTTAGCCAAAGTTGACAAAGCTCAGATGAACAAATAAAAAGGAAGAGATTAAGAATGTAAATTTAAGGTGGAATATCTACCCAAACACCCATAAAATGTAAAATTGGAATGAATAGAATGACATAAGTGTCAAAAAAAAAAAAAATTACCGCCCTTTGAAATAAATTCATAAAAATGGACTTGAGTACTTTTCATGTAGAGTCTTCAATTTAAATATACATATCATGGATGAATTTCATAAGTGCATATCATCTAACAGAAAAAGATGAACATCAGTGACATAATAACTGGAGGATGAATCACAGGAAAAAAAGAAATGGTATTGAGGTATCCCAAGCATTTTAAACTTTTAAATACATCATTAAACACTTGTATCTCTAAATCTGCTTCTTTCACTTGATCCCTATCTTGAATAGTTTCTCTGGACCATTTTCTCCAGTTTATCATATAAATTATGTGTCCATTCATCTATCAGATGTGGCGTCCCTTTTATATGTGACTGAGTTTATATCATAATTCTGAAAAATATTTTTTTAAAAAATAAGAATTTTACTTTATTTGTAGAAATGTACATTTTTATAATTTTTTCATAGGATGACATATTGTTGTAATTGTTCATGTTGAGAAAGTTCATACTAAAGAAAAAGAACAATGTGTATAGATGCAATGAAATTTAGCATACCATTAAGTTATGAATTATCATGGTAGTGAGCGGATCTGTAAGAGTGTTATGAATTATACTGAAATGTATTTTTTGTGGTTACTATTTTTTCTCATTGATTTATGATTATTCTTGTGAAGTTATTTTTCATTAAGTACGTACATTCAGAGACATTGTATACATTGTGGAGTGATCTTTAATGTTTAATAATGCTGGGGGATCATTTGCAAACAGTGTCAGTTGTTATCAAAACATCTATAGTGCTATGCATTTGATGTCTTACCCAATTTTTATTGCTAATCCAGCATTGTACGTGTATTATATTTTATTTATTGAAATCAAGACACCACACTCTAGACAATCTGATACTCAGAAAATTGAATTTCCCTCAGCAACGAAACACAAAAATGGACATCAAAATTCTCAACTGATGGGTTAGTGTAAGATCTGTGTAATTTATAAAGCACTGAACAACCAAAATTGTCTTTCAAAATTGAATTATGATTCACAACTGCTCAAAATCTATTTGAGACAATGCTCAGGCTTTGTGAAAATCTTGCATTCCAGGCTGTTTGTTCAGTGTTTCATTCTTATTTGTATTTTGTAAGTAAAATTAGCTGACAATCTTGTTACCTTGATTTGTACTGAACACAAGACAGATCTCCTTGTATCTATCCCCAATAACTAATGTTTGTAACTGTCATGTAGTGTAGTGCCCATTTGTCTTTTTTTTTTTCTTTGCCTGACAGCTTGACGGACAAAAGTTAGATCTAAAAAATCCAACTGTTTCGATCAAGGTTCTTAATTTTTTGGTTTAAAGACAAGAGCCACCTTTTTCAGATATTATATTTCTGTTCATTTAAAAAATGTTAACACTTATTTGTGGAATCTCTGATCACAGCCAATGCTTCCCTCACTTGAAAAAAAATAATAAATAAGTACATTTTTTAACGGAGTGACTATTGCGGCCATGTGGAAAGTTTATTTAGGTTCGGGCCAGGTGAGCATTTTTAGCCAGATTCATCTCATTACTAAAAAGTTGTTTGGTGAACACTGTTCACAAGTCAACAGAGTTTACTTGCCTATGTATAAATCAGATTATGAGGCCATTTTATGGCCACATGGCCACAATAGCCTCCATTATTTTTTAAAAAGAGAGTGGCAAAAAAAATAATTATAGAGGAAAAAGAGGTCAAACAAATCATATGCATTTGCTGTCAGACAAAACATTGTGCCAGCTTTAGGGGCATAAATCTTGCCTTTCAAGAAATGAAACAAAACTTCTCCGGACTGTAGTAACTCCAATACATCCGTTGATAATTTGTGTTTGCATTGTAATGTGGTAAGTAATGTGCCCAGAAAGCATTTGCATAGAAATTGACCTGAATTGATGACATATACATGTATGTGCTTGCAATGGTAAGTTTGATTTTCATGTGAAAGTTTTAGCATGCTATATTTGATTGTGTTAAAATCATTTTATTTTTTAAATAAGAACACTTTTTAAATGGATCTCACAATATCATGTAACTGAAATGAAGATCTGTAAAAGCAAAACATTAGTGAATTTTTGAGACAGGAATTTTTGTCCTCCTTTTTTATTATCGAGTTATCTCACTGCAGCATTTTACACTCATTTGGCTGGTTCCCCAGAGCCTGAGAATATGAGAAATATGATACTTCTAACTTTTTGGTATTTAAAAGAGGAAAGTGCTCAGCTAGATGCTTTGGAAATTTAAAAAAAAAAAAATTTTACATGCATATACCATTTAGAGATGAGACGATATCTAATATATACGCCAGATGGGGAAGGCTGTGTATTTCATTTTCCTTAGTCATTTACGGATAAGCATAAATGAAACATAGCAAAATACATGTCAGTTTTGAGCCTGGAGTGTAATTGAAATTATTCATATCACAGAATATGTTTACTTTTTGATTTCATCTTTGTGAAAGCTTTTGTAATTTTATCTTTTTCTATCAAGTGTCTTATGCATAATTAAGCATATCTCCATTCATCGCAAATGATCATGAGTTGATGAGTTCTTCTTAAATGCAGTAAACCTTATGGAGACATCATCAATGCTTTCTCTTCACTTTGACTTGTCAGGCTATGACAAGGTTTCCTCCAATGACGACAATTGCATTGTGTGGACATAATTTATTTTTCTTGTTTTTCATCTGTTCTGTCAGAGCAACGAGATATATTACCATTGTGATTCAAGGTGATGGAAAAATTGTTTTCTAAATTAAATCGAAAAACCACAAAGGCCTTTTTATAGACAATGCATTGCTCTGTTTCAGTTTTCATGGATGGGTTAATATTTTTATTTAATTTCATGTAAAACTGTCACCCTTATTTATGATGTGGCAAGCACTAGCATGTTTGCTTTTTTTTGACCTTCAATCATGCCCAGTTATGTGATGTATGCTGGCAAAAAAAAAGGTTGCCAGATAGTGCTGTTTTAACACTTTTGTAGCCACTGTATTTTGAGAGACTTGGAATTGAATCATGTTTTCTGTTCACAACTCTTCGTTTTGCCATAGTAGACAAAAGAAGATTCTAAGTTTGAAATATTCTACAAAGGACAGCAATGTGAATCTGAACCTGAGTTTTTTTTTCATAAGCAATCTGCAGATCATTTCTGAATCCTCTTCTGTCTTGTGTAATATATTCATTCCTAATATGGGGAGTTAAATGGCAAAATTTAACAGGGAAAAAAGAGTTACTGAATAGCAAACAGAAAACATGCTTGTTAAGGTGAAAAAATACAATTTCAGGGATTGTATTGTAGTTTGTACACACAGATAATGAAATTTATTGGTTGGAATCAGATTTTACTTATCTATTGTGCTGGAACATTTTGTAAAAATTGTGTAGACAATTATACAAATGTTAGGGAGAACTGGTATGCTAAGCACATGATTGTTTTTCATAGTCACATAATTTGAGAGAAAAGAGCAGTATAACAGCAAAGATGTTTGATGACACTTGTATGCTTACAACGATTAGAGAAATGTAGAATAAAAATATGGACATGACAAATATTGATAAGTTGTACAGTTAACATTGATGTACATGTAGAATCAAAATGTATTACAGGAACAAAGTTACCAAAGGAATATAATCAACTGTCAACAAATAATATTTATTTGGAAATGTTTATGTGACCACCGATTCATTGTTTACCTCATTTTGATATGTATAGTCTCATCAATGTGCCTGATCTGTTGAATGTGGTTTTTATCGAATGTGTTACATTGTGGTATAACTTATTTTTTCACGTAATGTATCTTTATGGTGTTGTTCCGGTCAAGAAAAAAAAAATATACAACATACATGTAGTTGGAATTCAGTTGTGTCTGTAAGATCTGAGAATTGTTTATTCCTTTAATTTGCAGGGGACATATTGAGTAATGAGCATTAAGCAAATGATAACTATTGAACAAATGGGCTGATTGTTTTGATGGATGCATAATTGATTCCTCATTACTTGCTAAATCACATGATTGTGATGATTGAGATGATGAAACATGACAGAAAAAATGTATGGAATTTGCTGGAAAATCATCATGTTACACATTTTGCAAGCAAGAAATAAATATGTTTACAATACCTCATAGCATTTCTTTCTTTGATGTCATTATGTGTAATTGATATAATCATTATGTGGTAAGAGTAACTGGTTGTTTCAGTTTGCATTCACTTCATGACATGTGTGGGTTTTTTTTTTGTGCTTTTTTTTAGTTTCCTTGCCTTTGAAAAAGGATTTTGCAAGATGATAGATTTTTGTCTAAAAAAAATGTTATATATTATTATGAGAGCCTCGCACATTTCTTATCACTCATGAGACAACTGTGAATAAGGGATTTCTTAACACTTCACTATTAATCAGGAATTCTTACACCACCCTAAATAGATATCAGTTTAAAAAAGAAAAGGAACATATGAGTAGTATTTCCTTAGCTCATAGTAAACCAGAAGAGACATTTTTTCTTGTACATGTACTGTCATTGCAGTAGAGAAGTCAAGGAAAGCCATCTATTATGTGTAATGAATATTTATCTTTATCACCTAAACATGTTAAGGTTTTCTTATGTGAAAATATCTTCACTTCACACTAAAGAGCAGATAATGTCTGTATCCAGAGCTTTATTTTTGTTTTTCATATACAGAAATTGATAACACCAGATATCTCAGCTGAAATAAACAATGAAAATCAGTGACTAAATACTCATGAAGATCATGATATTGATAATGATGGCAGAGATGAAAATGAAAACATGTAACAAAGTAATACATAAAACACAATGGATATGGAATTCAGTACAACCTGGTGCCTGAGTTGAGTAAATTCTTCATGTATAACAAAAACATTATTGGACCACATTTTGTTTGAAGTGGTTTTAAAGCCACAATACCTATCAACAATGTGTCCAAAAATACACTAATGGATCACATTATACATGTAATAACCTATGTATGGTTGGAATAGGAGGCCTTATGAAAGTAAATATTGGCAGAAACCCTGGAATTCAACATATAGGAATGAGAACACAATGTGATACACATATATTCTATCTAATCAGAAAGTTTTCACTGACATTATCATCACCAAATTTCAGTGTCCATATATGAAGCAGTTAAGTAGTCTCAGCTAGAGCGAAAAAATGATTTTACATATTTAGCTATCTTGGTATTATGATTAACGTCATCATATGGTCTGTGTGGTATGTAATATGTTAGGAAAAATATTTCAATTGTAGTGGCCAGATCCTATGAAATTACCCCTTACGTGAACAGTGCCCAATTCTTTTCTTTGCTATTGGCACATACATATGAGCCTCTTTGGGTTTTTTTTTTTGTTAATTATTCACACATAACCACCATTGTTTTAAGCATATGCTCATTTCCATCACTCACAATATGTTGAAATTAACACAGGACATTGAGAAGGGGCTATTTTTTACATGATGAAACAGGTTTGTCCAATTTTGGTCCAGACACAACTAGTGAATGGCAGTGACAATTTGCTGTTTGCCTGAATGAAATGAGTCAAAAGTTAATTTTTTTATGTGCGTGTAGAGTTAGGCCTATTGATGTCAATGAAAAGGGAAATGAGGATACTCTATTGTGGTAAATAATAATATAGCTCAGAGATCAATGCTGTGAACACTGATCTGGCCTTTCTGGGATTCCCAAATGATATTGTGAGTGTTGGTTCTATAACAATTTTCACAATGAAAAAAGAAATGCCACACTTTAGGAATTAAACAGCTAACTTAATTTCTTCCTGTTTAGCAATAACAAAGACTCAGCATATAAATCATGAATACTTTTCTCTCTCACACCAGATCAGCAGTCTTGGGGATTTTGTGCAATTACTAAATCATGTCTGATTCAAATTCTGGAATACTAGCACTGAAGGCACATTTGACTCAAGCAGCTGAGGCCACAAATTGTACATTTAAGGTAACAAAATATATCACAGATAAATGCATTGCAATTACAACAGACCAGCTATCAAAAAACATTTTTCTCAAAAATATGAACATCTACTTAAATTTTTGTGAAAATGTTTTGCTTTGTACACATATGCATAAAATGTAATTTTACAGAGAATTGCACTTTCAGTTCAGAAAGATACATGGAAATGACAAATTGCCAAATATGTATTTGTTTACAGTAAAATTTATTTCAAGAATCTAACTGACTAAATGCATATTTATGTGACTACCTTGCCAACAAATACTGTTAATATTCTATTTTCCTTTGCATTTTACTGAAATGCATTGGATTCTACACCAAACTATTACTTCAGGCAATGAAATCTTTTGGCAATTTCTTAATTACTTGCTTTTACTTATACTTGTACTATACCATATTGCATCACCTACTCCAAGTACAGATTGTCAGACTCACTATTTGAAAAATATAAATGCAAACTTTACACCAGCAGTATATATACAGATATACAGATATGAAAGATAAGAGTATCTCCGAGTTCACAACAATGTGCAAATATAAATGGCACAGATCATAATATAATTACTATCACAATCACAATGCATTGTGTAATTACATCTCTCCATTGGTCTTGTAGCCTCACTGATGCTATGGGAAGGCAACACCAAAGTAATTGTGACCTGATGCATTGAAACAGCGATAAGAACAAAGGAGAGCTCGAACTGGGATGGATCCTGCCATGGAGGATAACTTCAAGTCCTGAAAGAAACAAAAGCTGTTTAACGACTTCACTGCTACCAACAGTAAGAGATACATCTAAAATTTGGTTTCTCATGTGCAGAAAAATGTACCGAGTACATCCACGGTCAGCCCACTACCAAAACACTCCTTAGTCTTCTTTGATCTAATGTTCCAAGCACTAACCAGCCTTTTGCATCTATACACTGAATCATTTGAAAGAAGCTACAAACCGATGATTGGCAGATGACCTAACGATGAGAGTCCAAATGAAACTTAAAATCTCCGTGTTCATACAATTAGTGAGACTGAATAACAGTTGACACTTCTGATTGGCTGTGGAAAAGTAGAGAACAGCTGCTGGTGGGCATGCACAATGGACAGGACTGAGTATAAGTGAGGATGTCAGTGGACAGAGCAAGGGAGACTGAGCATATCACTAATGCTTGTCACAAAAATGCGAAATGGCATAGTGGTGAGGCTGTTAAGGATGCAGGATAGGGGTTTTACAAAATATTTTGGAGAAGTTCTCAATGTATCAACTCAAAAGAGCCAGAGATATATGTAGATATTTATCTTATTCTTTCTTTTTTTTTTCTTTCTAGGGGAAGTTCATTTCAGTGATATTTCAGAAAAAGAAACTGGAATGAAAGCTTCATGCTTATTAAATGAGCATTTTTATCCTAAGTGAATTTATCTTATATGGACTTTACAGCACCAATAAAAGATTTTCACCTTGTCTGAAGATTTCTAAGGGCGAAGGGGCATTACTGCAAAGAACTTTTCTGCACATGACTGAACACAGGTTATTACTTTCAGTTTCATGAAGTTTCCATGTTGGTGCCGGACAAGTAAATGACAACAAGCAAGGTAATAACAAACATAAACATATGAATAAGACACATTAGTGAAGAATTAATTCACTGATATTACACAGGTAGTCCATCTTTCATTTAGTACAAACAGATCTCCCTTCAAGCCTCTAAAATACAGTGCAATAACTAAAAGAATAATCGCAACCCCACAGTGACATTACCGATTACCAGGCAGTGGTAAGATCTGTACTCTGTTGTCCTTTGTTTATAAAAACGCTTCAGACTTTCATTAACATTCTGTCTAATTGAGGTCATCTTTATCCTGTATTTGTCATGAAGGATTATAGAAGGACAATAATAACATATCGCCTATAAGTCAGTGTTGAAAGCATTGTTACCATTATATACTATTTATCATCTCTGATAATTTAAGAGACAAAACAGAAACAACTTGTTTCTATGTGTCTTGCAGTCAATCAGAATGAGTCATAAGCTTCCAGACTAGAACAGAGAAATCAAGGATTGAATGTGATGAAGGTGGTCTAATATCGATGTTTTTAGTTCATAGAAACTGAAAGAATACTCATCTCTGGATAAGAAAATATTGGTATGGGCAGATTATAAGAATATCTGGATGCTGTGAGGATCAGTATGTAGATTTATGTGATAAAATGTTCATTTTTGCTAAATTTTTTTCCCCCCTGATTTTAGCTGGTGCTGAGAGTCACCCCATGTCTCTTCAGTTTCAATATCTCATCTCTGGTTACAGTAAGCTCGTTCAAAGCTTTTTTACCACATCAAATTGAAAGAATTACTTTTTTTTGTGATAGTAATGACTCAGTTTAGTAGAGTAGCTGAGAGATATATATATCTGCTTGATATATATATCACTAGTAATTTCTGTAACTATAGCTGCTTAATCTAGTATGCTGATTGCATCAATGTCTGTTTACCTGTGTTGCATCCACAAAACGCACACACTCCAGCCAGGTGTTGAGGAATGAGTCACCACACACAGCACATTTGCTGGACTGGGCAAGCATACTGCGGATGTCTGGATGAAATCGGATGGCTTTCCGCATGTAGGACCACCTGTATGTAGACCAATTCTTTTTTATGAGTGATACTGTTGTATATATGTATATACTGTGTATATATCTATATGTATATATTTCAAATACATATATATATGATTCTTCTCACAATACTTCTATCATGTAAAATTACATCTTCCAACCTGTCAAAAACATAAACGAACTGATATAAATGTTTACACTCAATAGCAGGAAAGCTTGTCCAGCTTATAATTAAATTTCTTTTTATATCTTCAAACAAATATAAAACAGATATAAATCCTTTCACTACCTAATGTAATTGTTTACACAACTGATAATCAAGCAGTTTTTCCTAAATTGAATGGCTCTAATATTTCACATCAGTATGTAACAAAAGATATTGAGAAATGATGATCATGATATTTGTCATTAGGACAACAAAAAGGTATGAATGAAATGAACAAGCTAGTAACAAAATACTATTTCCAAAAACAACATATTTGAATATAGCTTTAATATCATATCATGATGGTGTAAACATGATATCAACATAAATTTAGTAAAATATCTAAAAGAGACATGTTTTCTGCTTGCATTCACTTATGGTTACTACAGCTGTCTGAATGAATACTTAAAACTAACAAATTCTAAATTTGCACCAAAAATGCCAGCTAATTATCTCAAACTGCTCAGAGCTAAAAACATGTATTTCATGATATGTCACAGGATTCAATCTAATCATATCTGACACAGCATTACAAAGTTGCATCTGAATCTGTAGAAGCAACTGATTCTGTTGGTTTGTCATAGATATTACCCTTTGCTACAGGAAACTGTTTTTTAACTGAAAATAAAATCGCATTCAAAGATTTGCTTTGAATATCATAGAATATCCAATATGAATAGATGATAATTAGTTAAATCACAAGTTCAGCCTTGTAACGTACAAGATATCAGATTCTGTTTTATCTTCAAACTATTTAATTCATTCTTCAGATCTGAAGTGTTCAATTTAAGCTGAAACCAAAAAGCCAGTTTTCAAAATTCATTCAGCGGAACACCCACAATAGACTATACAATGATGATGATGATGATGACAGTGAACTAACAGCTAATCTCTCTCTGGCTTAGTATCATACTGATCACCAAACAGCAACTCTAGCCAACAATTCCATCAATGTCACCACCTCCAATATAAAACAGACTGGCTTATTAATATGTACCATTGTCCACTACTGTGCACATCTGAGGATGTCTAAATCCCATTTCGAATTTATGTATGGCATAAGTTTTCTATTCGATTATCAGGTGAAGCAGGGCAAACTTCTTTTTCACTTCATTTTCGAAGAGTTTGGAACAGTTCATTTGAATATTAAGATAAAAGATGTCCTTGTAGACAACAAAAACCAATGAGAATCAAATTGTTGTAGGAGGAATAAAACTGATGGACAAAGTTGTTTGATCAACACTGTTGAAAATCCATAATTTCCATTTCACAACATCAGATGGAGTAATAACTTTATATGTGGAACTGACATAATGTGTTCTTGTTACCTGGAATAATGCCTGCAAATTTAATTTCCATTAAATTTGCTATATAACTAGTCATTGTGGCAAACAATGGCTGGATCTATCTAAGTGATTGTCTTCTGTCTATACGGACATTGTATTTACACATGTATTTACTCTGAAACTGAATCAGAATCACTCTCCTCTTCTGAACATCGCTCACTGTTTCAGAACAATGAAAAGTACATCATATTATGCAAAAAACAGATATATAAGATGTTTCAGGGCAATCTTTCACTGAAACTTTATCAATCAACCCACAGCGCCCTCAATTATCTAATCAACAGCAACTAATATGAGCTAATATCTCTGGGTTTCTTGGCCATCACAGAATTAATGTTCCCTTCTGTTCAGTTTGAACATGTCATAAAAAAACATTATTTAAAATTTACATTATAATAAGCCCGACATATTTGCAAAATCAGGTTCATACTTTGATATTAGATGAACAACAGATACAACTATAACAATCACATAAAAAAAGAGAAGAAACACTTCATTAAACTCATTTGATTGTTCCTCATTTAATTATTACCGTTAAAGAAATGTTTTCTGAGTCAAAGTAAGAATTCTACTTGCAGGTTGAACATTTGATCATTAGGACAACTTAATTTTTTTCCCCATATCAGTGGAGATTTTGTGGGCACAATATTATCAATCCGTCGTTGATAATACATTCAAACACGGTTAGAACGAAATTTTGCGGGGAATGGAAATCATTTTCTTTCTATCGCTAGTTTGTTGTATCCGAAGAGGCTAAATTGAAACAGGGATGCAAGTTAAATTATC
>JBCEWB010349793.1:0-20000 GCA_039654565.1 Peronia peronii | reverse complement strand
CGCGCCCCTCCCGGTGATTCATCTTCAATGAGGCCCAGATTTAGACCTACACTCTATACCTACTCTATACATCTAGTCTATGGTTACACTACACTATACAATGCGGAATGCCTCTTATCATCAACAACCTGGGCTGAGCACACACACACACACACACACACACACACACACACACACACACACACACACACACACACACTCACACACACACCCTTCAGACATTCTGCCGCTTTGAGATAGGTTAGATAATGATGAAATTGTTCGACAAATCCGTGTTGAGAGTTCGAGAAACGCGTGTTAGAGCTCATAATACAAAGAAAACATAGGAATTTAATCGGGACCGGTAACCACGTTCGAGATTTTGATGAATTGGCGAGTTCCGTGCTCGAGATTTCTGTGCTTGATCTGACCAATACATAAAACATTTGAAACCCATATTTTTTTCTCGCTTGAAGCAATTTCGAACAGTATCGCTATGCACAGTGCCGCCATGCTGTCTATCTGCCAAAGATTTCGTCTTTCTTTGGTCTCTCTCCGAACAGCCCGATGCAGTGTAATAGACTTCGCTATTATTTACGGAAATCCCATCGACCCATGACCTTGGCCTTGCCTCGGCCGAAAGTTTGCCTTACTTCTTGGCTTGACGCTGTTTACGGTGGGTAGGAAGTTTATGACAAAAACTCGTCGCTATGAATGACAGACTCATAGCCTTTTGAACCTAGACGCCCTCCAAACAATAAAAGTAGTGACTAGTGTTAATACTCACGTAGGAAAACGACTAACATACTTCCGGTCGGAAAACATGATCCTGGCCTTGCTTCAGTTTTCGGTTCAGACCGGAAATGAAGCGAAATCTTGTAAACAATAGCGCTTGGACCTTTATCGTGATTCTGTTGACGTGCTTGATTGCGGATAAATTATCAATATTCTATGAAATTAATGTCTTCCGGCGTGACCATGGACTTCAAGATCAAATCTGCTTCAGAGCTACAAGATTATTTAAGAGCGAAGGGTGTGCTAATAAGTGGTTTTAGGAAGCAGGAACTTCTTGACTTGAGTCGAAGTGCGGAGCGTCTGAACGTGGATGGTAATTTGGAGTACAAGACTGACACAGTAAAGACGAAATTAACAATACAAGTTAATGGCATCAATATAAATTTGCCCATTCCTACCCAGCTTGATCTGTCAAACGACTTCAGTCAAATTCCAATTCGACAATCATTTGACATTTCATCTTACCTTGCCCAGTCGATAGACTGCGAATGTTTGCCGCGCTCCTTGGATGTACTTCCGGTGGGAAATGCAGTCGGCTTTTCCCTGAAGTGTTGTGATCTACTATTACATCCTCCTTCATGTTTACATATATATTTTTCATATTATATTTTGACAATGCTTTATTCATTCTTCATTTTGACGGATTCATTATATTCACTAAAAACGCGTTTTATAAATGGTTTTTCCAGGTCTAGACTGGCCACTTTTAGATTCTATTCCCTCCCTCGCTCTCTCTTTCTCTCTTTCTCTTTCTCTGTCTTATTTGGTTAACATTTTTCTTTGTTTATTTTTTTTTCTTTAAGAAAATGTGTGCATTTTTAGGCTGTTTCTCTTCTATGAATCGAATAACTGTGCAAGCGTTTAATATCAAAGTGAGTATTGAACTTTTGAGTTCGGCTGAAATTTATTTAAATACAAGATCTAGTTAGGTTATCATAAAGTATTTTCCCCTAAACAAAACAAAACAAAAGGGGTGGGGGTGTTTCAATACTTAGTTTTGCTATTTTTTGTCATTTCGTTTAATTTTTGTTTTGTTTTGTTTTGTTTTGTTTTTTGTATTTTTTGTACATCTAGATTCGGCACACTAATAATAATAATAATAATAATAAATAAGACACAGGTTAATCTAGAATTATTTGTACTGTTTGAAGCATTTCCGATTGATGTGATTTAGTTTTAAAAGTGCTGGAATCTATCTCAGTTCAGTAACAAAATACAAAATGGGTGAAATAGATTATCTACAATTACCTAAATGTCTATCCGATGTATGATTATGAGCTTTGTGTTGTATTCATGTAATTCATGTATTCTTGAGCATTGCTGCAGCTTTTCTGACACGGTTCTAGATGACAGAGTATCAATATCACCTTTCCGACAAGTTGTGAAATGTAAGCATAAAGACATTTTTCTAACAAATTGTAAATAAAACTTTAATGCAGCTTTTCCGATAAGTTGCGAAATTTGAACATTAATGTAATTTTACTGAAAAGTTGCAAAATGTTATCAATGGTATAATTTTTCCAGCAAATGGTAAACGTTACTAACAACTCAATTTTTCCGACAAGTAAAAATAAGAGCCATAATGCAATTTTTCTGACAAGCTGCGAAATGTAAACATTATGTTTTTTTCTCATGGTTATAAAAGCAAAGGTTTTCATGCAATTTTTCCAACGCTCTTCGAGATGGGATTATTTAATTTTCCCTACAAGTTGTAAAGATAGGAGCTTTAATATGATTTTTTTCAGATCAGTTGCGTAATGTGAGCATAAATGCAATTTTTTGGAGAAGTTACAAAATAAAACTTTAATGCAGCTTTTCCGACAAGCTGTAAAATATGAACATTAATGTAATTTCTCCGAAAAATGTGAGCATTAGTGCAATTTTTCAGAAAGTTGTGAAAATGAGAGCTTTGATGCAATTTTTCCGACAAATGGTAAACATTAGCAGTAATACAATTTTTCTGACAAGTTGTAAAAACAAGAGCCAGTTTTCTGATACGTTGCAAAATGTGAACGTTAATGCGACTTCTCCGACAAGTTGTAAAAAGAGCGTCTTCATGCAATTTTTCAGAAAAGTCACAACATATGATCACTAATGCAATTTTTCCAACAAATTGTAAAAATATAAGCTTAAATATAATTTTTTCAGACAAGTCGCGAAATGTGACCAGTAATGCTATTTTTCCAAAATGTTGTGAAAAATAAGAGTTGTAAGGCAGTTTTTACCAGACAAGTCGCAAAATAAGTGGCATTAATAATGCACTTTTCTACCAAGTTGCAAAATACGAGCTAAAACTCCTTTCCTGCAAAAATAATTTCTGAACGAAGTGGCTAGCCGGACTTAAGTCTATTCGGAGTTATTGTGTTTTCTCCCCTCCGACTTTTGAATCAACTTGTAATCTTATTCAGCGTGAATGTTGTTTAGCTTAAATTTGTTCGTTATGATATGTGGTGTATGAAAACTCAGAAAATATTAATAATACAAAAAGAAAGCAAAAAACAAAAACAAAACAAAACGAAACAAAAACGCAGTGCCTATAGTAGTCTATAATCCCCGACCGGGGGTTTTAGCCTCCAGGGCAAAATCCGCGATTTTTTTATATTTTTTTTTGCATTGATTTTTATACCCATTTCCGAGAGTAATTTTCTTACTTTCTAAAACTCCACATTATCCCAATATTGATGCAATTCTGACTTAAATTTGGTGAGAGAATGAGAAAAATAAAGGACAGAAAACAAGATTGTTGACGATCCATGTCGTTTTGGACTGTAGTATTTTAATGTTGATTTTACCGGAGCTCACAGTCGTTCGTGGCCGAATGGACAAGTGATCAGACTGATATTCTTATCAACCCAGGTTCGAATTTCAGCCATGCCTTTTTTTTTTTTAAATAAAAAATTAATGTCTATATATTTGACACATTTTTTGTGTTTTATGCACAATTTTGAGGGGGTTAATTGAAGGAGATGCTTTTGCTCGATACATCTTGCGTGCGTCATCACCTGACAGTGCAGGACTCATCTCCAACCCCAACGCGTCTACATCTGTATATAATTTCTTTTCTGTTTCTTGTATAGTCTAGTATCGTGTGTGTGTTTGTCTTTTTGACAGAAAGTGTATTTTTCTGTTGTTTTTTTTAAGGGTATAATTAAAGAAGATATAGACTGGATAGATCTAGATCTAGACCTCTTTCAGTTTTTCACACAAAAAAAGATCGTCGAGGTTATTGATAAACCTAGACCATCATTTATTGATTAGCATATTTTTAGCTAAAAGTGTTTATAGTGCACGTACATGTCTCCTACCTCTCCCAACGGTACCACGACGCGGACTTAAAACTTCAAGGCTACATGACAAATTCAGACAATGACACAGACTGAATAAGTCCGGCTAGACTTCGAGACTTCACGGACTTAAGTCCGGTTAGCCATGGCCAGGGATCAAAGGCTACGTTCTTCCCACCGCCCCGTCGTTATCGAGGCGCATCGCAAACTCCCTATTATCTTTGTTGCTTCATGATCTAAAGATGCTAAAAAAATCCAAAACTGTCAAAAACCCCAAAACGGAAAAAAACGACCCAAATTTCATGAAACTATCTGCCCCCTCCCCACCCCCACCCCTTAACAGTATATCTACGGATGTAGCTGAATGTTGTTTCTCGACTAGACCTCATTTAGGAATACCCGCTGCGATCTGGCCCAATAAGGTATCTCGAGGCTGGTCATGTATAACTGAGGGATCATCGTTCATACATGGGTTTGTTTAAAAGATAGACATGTCTGAATGCTCATCATTAATTTTGTCAAGACCGGCCTGCCATGCCCAGAGCACATACTCAAATCAGCGTGTTAACGTCAATCCGTTGGCCATGTGACCGATTTCGAAATACATGTAGCCCACCTCACTGATTTTTTATCTACTCTTTTCAATAGTCATGTATATATATTGCAATTTGTTGAAGAATATCCGTTGGGATTGCCTTTCTTTTTGGTGATTTGCAGGTGTAACAACTTTCTGGCAGTCTGCCTCACAATTTTGTCATCTCTGTTCAGGAGTGACAGATTGAAAGACATGTACTTCGCGTAATGTTAATATTTTGGGTTGGTAATTTCTCCACGAAGAGTTACGTCCTAAGTAGTTCCTGGCACAGTTAACTATAGACTATAGAATCCTCCATGCGAGTCAAGCTCTTCTCTGTAAACATAAGAGTGGAGAAATAGAAATTACGTTTCCATGGGCTTACGATAATGAATGCTTGTAATTTTGTCACGCGCGCGCACACATACACACTACACCATACACACATAATTGCACACACATACATGCATAAATATATGCATGCGTATGAACATATACACACACTGGGACTCTCATTTGAGTTTCACTTTTTTTTTTCCTGGGCTATATTTTGAGATAATATATAACACTTTTATTTAATCTTGCCGGGTTATAATGTACATTTATAGTAGCGAAATGACAGCTATTGCAATAGCAATGGTAGCGTATTTTGACAAAAGGCCTTTTCCCTGAAAACTCTGTCTCTCGAGAAAATTCAGTCTATTTTTGCAATGTGCCTCTTAGTAAAATAATCAACAAAATTCATTTCTTAGAGACTGATAAAATGCAGTAGATTTTCCTTAATTTTGTGGAAAATCATATTTGAATAGATCGGGAAATAATTAAGACATGATTTTTGAAAAACGCGTTTTTTCAGAGTACGTTAGAATATCCCATATATCCATGTAAATGTTATTTGTCTTCCAGTTTAGCGTTTAAATGAAATTGATTCAGGAATAATAACTGCACCATCAGTATAAAAATGGCATTTACAACGGTGGAAATTTTAGCTATCGGCAATAGAACCACCTTAATGTCATAATGAATTTTGTGTGTAATTTTAGGTACTTGAGATGGCAAAAAATCGACAGGACCCCTCTCTCGATAGTTACACAACGTGTGATAGTGAGAGGACAATCAGACAGAAACAGGAAAAAGTAAGTAAATTTCGCATGTTTGATAACAATTGTAATGGTAAGAGTGACAAACCGAATCGACTATGTAGTCTGCCGAGATGCTCACTATAGTGATCCGAGCCTAGATTCCAGTGATGACACAGCTTTATTAGAGGATTGGTTTCGGAACATATTGTCTCATCTGACGACCTTTGAGGGAAAAGGGCGGGGAGGGGGGGGGCGGCACCTGGATTGGCCAGTTTGGGATCATAATATTGATTGTGTGTGTGTGTGTGTGTGTGTGTGTGTGTGTGTGCGTGCATGTGTATGTTTTGGAGAGAGTAATCATTTCTGTACCAGACTATAGGGTTCAGAATGTTTCTATGACTAAAAAATTATTTATTACAGACTTTTGTTTTATAGATTGGGAGGGGATTAGTGGGGTTAGTCAAAATTCAACAAAATTCCTTATCAAAATGAGGGAAAAGATGACATTTCCAACTCATTTATTCTGCCCCTATTGATAGCAGCAACTGCTGAATTCAATATGGTTCTCATGAGAATTTCTACTGTTAAAAAAACATAATAATAATAAAAAAAAAATCAGTGGATTTTGGTTGGGAGCTACTCGTTAAGATTTGGTGCAGTAAAAGAGAAGAAATATCTCTAAAAGCGTATATTCTCTTATCAAACAGCAAATTTAGGCACTGAGGCCACATTTTGAAACCCAAAGACAGGCTGTCCAGAGACATCAGAGAGAAAGAGAGGGCTTCATATTTCATGGCCCATGGTTACCTCGATGTCCTCTCTGCCAAAGTGTAGAATTTTGTGCACACGGAAGTTTTTTCGATGTGTTTTACAAAAATATAGTCAATAGATTTTTCCCCCCGTTTTTCTTGAAACTGTGTTTGTTTGTTTCTGTATTTTTCTGTTTCCACCAAAATTTATAAACATATTTTCATCATATCTGGCCCACATACTTTCCTTGACACAATACATAAAAATGACACTGGGAAGGAGAACATTCAGTTCAGCCTATCTTAATGGGGGTCACGGGGGTCAGATACCTGGCGGCTGGGGAGACAGCGCCACAGCTGACTGAGCTGATTTATAGTGCTTTCAATGAACCAAAGTGTGCCAGATCTTGAGACCATACATTGCTTGTATTGCACTCATAAATTTTTAGTGCAAATATTGCTACAGCCCTGTCTAAATTTTATTACTGTATCTTTGCTACTACTGCCGATAAGTGTTTACAAAAAAGACCCTTTATTCGATATTATTTTTCATCAATCTGCAAACATAATTTGATATAAATGTCAGAAACATAGCAATGAGTCTATGTGTAAATTGACATGATGATTCAGAACAAATTCTTACATAAACTCACCAGTTAATAATGACACATGGCCATGAAAATTAAGCTGATAAAGACATTTTTTTCTGCAGGTATGATTTTTCCACAGAGCCCAAAGCCCAACATCTTCTCTGTGACAATCAATTATATTAATGTAGCATACGTTCCAACTGTTTTACAATGTTTCTTCCAAAATAACACAACCACACAATTTATTATTGAAATAAAACAAGATGAACCGTAAATATACTGTTTTGTGATATTCCTATTTTTTGCCTCTGGCATTTGTGCTCTTAACTGAGATAAAACTCTAAGAAGATGAATGTTGATCATAAATTCTGCCCTTTTTTTTTCTTAATGTTGATTGTCATTTGAATATAGTATGAATTACAAAGATTTCTTGCATTTGTTCAATGTTTAACAAGACTTTGTACTGTTCTTGTTATTAGGATAGTGTATTCTATTTATATTACACATGTATGAAACCACGTTTTCATTGTTGCCTAAATATCCCTTTCTTTAACATTCGTTACATTGTGAGAGCCTTATTATTCTTCTACATTCGCTTGATCGACAGTCATGGATAAAAGTAGAGGGTAGAATAATTTACTGTGACTGGTAACTGGCACGGGTAGGCCAATAGGACTATTCTTCCATCAAGACGAAATATACAATAATCCATACCCGTCATTAGCCACTTATACCTGTGATTATGGATACTAAATCAAGTTTACTCCAAGTTTTGGCTACTTCTACCTTCTCACAGTCTGTAAAGGTTGAAATGTGACATCTTTTACGGTGGACTTGCACTGATTTTTTAAAACTGACTCGTCTCAGATGTTATATGTAAACCTTCTATTATGCTGCCTTGTTCGAAACTTTTCATAATAAAATTTTTATCTGTGTAAAGCTCGTGATCTTGATGTTTTAGCGATGAGGGTGTATTCAAACAATCCTATTAGGATACATAAAACAAAAAGTAAACATTTGTCCCAGGGACACACACTACACTGTGTGCCAGATGCAGCTAAGCGTGGCGGGGTCAAGGCGACATGGTCGGCTTGGCAAGGGCAGCAAACCGAGTGATACGCGTTGAGCTGCCGTGGTTATACTGACCGCCAGTACCCAACAATTTTCATTTCCCGATAGCGAGGTTTGTATAGTTGATCATATCGTACAATTTTCACAAAGCACAGTCGAAATAATAAATGCTCTTTTGCACTTAATGCCAGATGATGATACCGTTCTGTTTTGAAGATATTCACCTTGAAAGTAAACCAATACGTTATCGCATACTCAATTTTAGTGACATTTTTCAAATATTTATAGCACAGAGATGAATAATAATAGAAAGTCTACAATTTCATAGGGAGAAAGTCAGAAGATCGAGTTTTCGCAAGCAACAAGCAACTGATCTCTAGGACTCACACAAAGGCCATCCTTTAAAACGATGCAAAACAAGATCATGTTGACCTGCAATTAGCAGCCAAACGTTCTGCTTGACCACTGCTATCCAGGCCGACCGAGAGCCAGTTTATGGCTTCTCCTGAGTTGCACGCTTTTCTACTAGAATGTGACGCCGTATATTGTATCTCTTTTATTGTTTGAGAAAACAATTTTTTAATTATAAAAATGCCAATTTTGTACATATTTGATGTATAACCTTGTCAAAAGTTCATAAAGAAAACTTTGGGCATCACTTTTTAGATGTTAGGGGTTAGAAATGACATGTAAAATTTGGAATGATTTGGTATAGTAATAATAATTAAAGAGATAGATTTTGAAAAACAGGGCAAAATTAAAGATGGAGGCTAGACTGTTTCCACGGCAACCAGACACACTAGCAAGCTAGTAATAATGTAAAAATGAGACACAACGGTTTTGATGGAAAAATAGAAATCACGAGCAAACTTGCAATCGCTAGGACCTTCTTCAGGCAACAAAACAAACTTATTTTTAACAACACGAGACAGTATCAAACAGTTCCTAGACTATGTCTATAAATGCTTAATACATGTGCCCGATTTAGATTTCGCCTCAGTCTCCTTCGAAATAATCTCCTTTGGTGTTAAAACACCGTTGCCAGCACATCTGCCATGAATCAGACACCTTCTTAAAGTCGATGTCTGTGAGCCTGGCCCAGATCACCCTCGACGCATATTGAACTGCCTTCTAAGTCTCAAATCTTCGACCTTTGAATGAAATTTCGTCTTAGGGAACAGAAAAAGTCACAGGAGGGCAAAGCTGGTGGGTTTCGTTGCTGCGGAGCGACAATAGATTTAGGCAAGATTTCGGGACAAAACCAACGGGAATTCCCGCAGAAAGCAAGTTTACAACCAGGAAGTGAGGCAAACATGCGGCATTCACAGTCTCTCGACTAAGCAAGGTAAGATAAAATATCAAATGCTTTCAATATTAGAATTTGGCCTACGTCATTTGACGCATCAAGCTGGGTAGGAATGGGCTAGTTTATGCTTATGCCATTAGTCGGTACTGTCAATTTCGCCTTTAGGGTGCCAGTCTTACACTCCAAAATACTGTCTGGGTCCAACTCGATGCCTAGACTCTCAACACTTCACGCAAACAAGTCAACAAGGTCCTGCTTCTTAAAACCATTTATCTCTCCCTCATAAATAATTTTGTACCTCTGAATAAGATCTGATCTTCAAGTCCATGGTCACGATGGAATACAATAATTTCATAAAATACTGATCAAGTACATCAACACAATCACAGTGAAGACTAAGCGCTATTGTTTACATGATTTTACCTCATTTACTGTAAGAGCCGGAAGTCATTGGTTTCGGCCGGAAATACGTCAGTCTCTTTCCTACGTAACTATTAACACTAGTAGTGAGTACACTACTATTATTATTCAGCGAGTATCTGGGTTCAATTGATTATGAGTCTGTCATTCATAGAGAAGAGTTTTCATCATAAATTTCCTAACCACTGTAAGAGGGTCAAGCGAAGAAATGAGACGAACTTTTTGGGTCGATGGAATTTTCCCAAATCTTGCCCAACTGTATTGGGTTGCTCTCGGCCAAAAACCACAATGTTAATAAACACATTGTTCGGCCGAAGTAACCAATTGCTGTTGCGCCAAAGTTCAGATATTTTGTGTGTGACATCTTCCCTCAGCTGTCTCAGAAGTTCACAATAAAAATCGCAAAAAAAAAAAATAACCATAGATGTCTATTATCATTTCAAGGGTCTGAGTTGCTAAGTTGACTTAGTTTGATCTAAAGTTTGATGGTATGCTTTCCAATGTTATGGACAGAGTCCGGGAACCTTTTCATGACACATCGTGTTGATGCTGATGTGATGTCAGTGGTGAGTGGTGAATGAACCATGTGACAAGAGAGAATGGAAAAATGTGCCAGCCTGAGACACTGTAACATTAATTTCATCCAGACCATTCAAATACCACCCACCGCCCACTAGACCGCTTCCATGGCATGGCGATATGGTTTCAAGCGCTAAATGGGCCAGCCACTAGGCTCTGTCCGAAAATTCGGGAAATAATTCTCAATGGCTCTTCAATAATTTACTGTTTTGGGAAAGGCACACAAACACTGAGTGACGTGAGTCATGTTTCGAGGTACTGCCAGAAATTTTTAATCAACATATGTGCACCAGGGGAGGTTATAGAAAAAATCTGATTAATTTTATTTTTTGAAAATGCTTGCCCTCAGTCTCAGAGTTTTCTCTGCATTTGCAAAGTTCCTCAGTTATATTTGGTTGAGATGACAGAGTTGCATCGTAATAAGCTTTCAGTTATATCGATGAGAACATCGCTATTTGCTGCGTGTTTAGTGTGTAGGTCTTAATTTGAAAAATGGATCCTGGTACGTTTATACCTGTCTGTGGTATTTGTTGGTCCTTTTATTTGGGATAAAACTGATCAAACGCCCGATTCCTATGATGAGCTTGTGGCAGCTGATGCTTTAGTCAAATGTCAAAATGTTTTATGGGTATGTAGACTCATGTGTGTATGTGCGAAACAGCTGATACGGTGGCATAATAATACTAAAATTAAACCTGTTACCGCGTTTTATTGCTTTCGTGGACACCATTCCCTGGGTTTCCTTTTAACTCTAGCAGAAGATCCAACAGTGAAGACAAAAACTCCTCATCTAACGATGACCCATTCTTGCAGAAAGTAATTTCACCGCATAGGCGATACCACTCAGTTTTCTCTTTATGCATGTTTGAGCATTAGATTCTTGCCTGAAGTAAAAGAATAGACATATTCTCGGTATCTTTACTTTCGAATTTTTCTGTGTAGACTTATGTGCCCTAATCCAACAGATGTAAAATCAGTTTATAAATAAAAGAGTGGCAATGAAGCACAATAAAAGACAGGAACTGGTGATATTGTAATAATATTGATAGCTTGAAAACTGTAAAAGCCACCCGAGTGCAACAAGTGTGTACAATCTAGTGCACAATTTTAGAACACTCATCAAAACATCTGAGAAGCCTACTGATTAACTGTTCTGAAATTTCGCACAAATTAAGACGAGATGAACTTTGTCTATCCTCAAAAGGAAATTCCACTTACAATTGAAGGGACACAATGTACGATATATTTATACTGACATGTTTATAGAGCTGTTCAAGGGCGGCCATGATCGTTTCACAGCAGGGCTGGTAGTAGTGCTGGACGGAAATCTGGATCTTGATTTGGATAACCAGTTCAGAAGTCCAACTTAAATAATTAAATTTTCGAATTTATGTGGTTCATTTATCCGGTTTACTTATCAGGTTCATTTACCCGATCCACTTATCAGGTTCATTTATTCAATCCGCTTATCAGGTTCACTTACCCGATCCACTTCTGCCGCGTGGGGTGTTGGTTGGTTTGATCACTGGCCTTATCTTGTCAACTCTTCGCTTGTTGTTTCTACCAGTGCATGGAGTGTTGAGTGTGAAGGGAGGGGGAGGGAGGCTCATACTGCTGCGTGGGTGTAAAAGATCGCGGCATCACCGCAAACAGGGGAGAGCCAGAAGCATTGTTACAGCCATACATTGTCGCTCTTCGTGCAAGCAGGCAGGATTTCAGACGGGGAAATTAGGACCTCAGATTGGCACTCACTGGTGGACGCAAACTGTTAACTATCGAGCTCTCGCTAAAAAAGTTGCGGGGTCTGCAACGGGATCAAGTGCCGAATGGTTTTGCTCTAGCTACAACAGATTGCACTGAAAAACTAGGCTTGAAACATAATTGATTGTAATGTGTTATTTTTTAGTATTTGAAGATATTGACATGATTTTATTCCTTAACAAACTATGAAAATAAAGCAACAAAAACATGCAGAAAAACCATTGAGTGAACGAGTATGGGAGATGTTTTTTTCTTGAAAAGTTACACATGTATTAAGGTATTGAAAGGGTCGGACTATCCTCGTTTAGGCTAGCATCTTTATTGGTGTTTAGTACTATGTAAAATGTGATCATTTTGTAAAACTGGAAATAAAATAAAATAAAAACCAAAACAATGAAGCAGCAATTCAAAATGCTGCACAAGCACTATGCAACAGTGTATTGACTTTGTAACCGCGCTAACCACCTACCTTTGTGAGGAGCGGAGGGAGTGGGTGGGGAGGGGGGGGGGGGAGAGCAAACAGACACATGACTTCGACTGAACGGGCGAGAGGGCGACGAGACCAGACGTGTGTTATTAGGTAGCCAAACGGCTCGCTGTGCCAGAGTAATTCAGCCCAGAAATCAGGTTGAGAGTCGGTGCCCTGATAAAAACGGATCAAATTCAGTTTATGCCCAGTTATTACGAAACGGGAAACTTGGAAATCCAGTTTATCAAAATCCAGATCGATGCTCAACACTAACTGGTGGGCAACAACTACAGATCTAGTGTTGAATAAATCTCATAATGACGATTACGAGAGAACCAAGAAACGCGGAGACATGTTGTTTTCATCAAAATTTTTTTTTTTAAAAATCGTATACGTTGTCATACTGTTAAAAATTTTTTTCTATTCTATCTGAGATATTCCTAAAACGATAGAAGTTTTAGAGATTCCATTGGCGTTAGTGTACAATTTCGTATCCTTCTTCGTTTTCATTAGTTTTGAAATGATATGTGTCTATGAAGCATTGCATATTAATTTCAATTTAATATTTATGCTTTTAATTTATCTTTATATTTACTTCAATAGTGCATTTCATTGACTGATTCATGCTTTTTTTTCAACAATCTGATTTTTTAGGAAAGGAAACCAAAAGCATTACCATTGATAAACAATTAATTGAAGTCCAGTCATTGTTTCTTTATTCGAAACTAATCAGAATGGCAGTTCCGCGTTGAAAAAAAAATATGCAGAAATAGGCCTTCATAGCTGAAAAACTTGTCTACCACCTGTCCTTCTGTCCGTCTATTATAATTCATCAGTCTCTAGTGCGAATAATAACTAAAATTATGATAAAAAGAAGTAAATGATAATGACAATAACAAATTTGGCAAATCGGTAGGCCTATTAACAAAAATATAAAACAATCAAATAAACAACAACAGCAACAACAAAGAAGAAAAAAAAAGCCGGAAACGCGCAACACCAAAACATATCCATCCATATTCTCTTCTCTCTTCCTTTCTTTGTTTCGTTATTTGTTTCTTTCTCTCTTTGTTTCTTTCTTTCAATCTTTGTTTCTCTCTCCCTCTCTCTATGTATTCCAGTATGTGTTTATCTATTATGTTCCTATATAATATATACATTAGAATCCCATTTGTTCCGAAGCATTGCAATAATAATATTAATAATAATAGTATTAAAACAAGGCTGCTTGATATCCATAATCATAACAGTGATAATAAAACTCGGTATCTATAATAATAATAGGTCTAATGAAATATAGGTAGTAATATAAAATTCAGCAAAAATAAAATCGGAAGGTTATTGGCCTTTGATCACTCAGATTCATTCTTCTGATGCCGTGATGCGCAAATCAGTCATGTCTGCTGGCCAAATTTCATGCGTGCATTAAAGTCTTCTGGAACGAAAAGATATTCTTTTGCTGGCACAGAGTTGACTTCATTCTGCAGTTTTTCATAAAATGTGTATTTTATTGTCTGAGTAATCAGCAGGAGTTGGGCCAAAGAATGGCCAGATCTATAGACGATAGTAACTTTGTCTGATCCCAGTGGGAAACTGGCCATGAGCATTCCGACATTCCATCTGGTGTATTGACACAGTTCAAGAGTCTGTTGAGCACGGTGAATCCTGTTCCATGAATGCATCACTCGCCATGCCTAGAGCTTTCCAGAAGAGGCGTGTAATTTTTGCTATTTGATAGAGCCACTGTCTGCCAGCCTGTTCTCTTGCAGCGTGGTTACTTGAAGATTATACTGATTGAAGATTGAAGTATGTTTGGATCCACTGCTGGGAAACAGAAGCGGATCAGACATGTTATGCTTAAAATATTTTTTTTGGAAGTAATAGCATGTTCATCAGTTGTTTGTGTGTGTGTGTGTGTGTGTGTGTGCGCGTGTGTGAGTGTGTGTGTGTGTGTTTAAAATGTACCATCAAATACATGACATTACTGCAGGAATCAAGTAGAAAATAAGCTCAGCTTAATAATTTTGCTATATCTGTATTCGTGTGCGCAGACTAAACATCTTCGTTCTTCATAAGGTTTCTATTTAAGAAATAGATTTAATTTCAGATTGATACATGTACATAGTAGCAGAGACAGATTGTTGGAATGGATGATTCACAAGGTACCATGCCATCTTTCCTGTTCAAATTAGGATTTGAGACTTGAGGAAATGTTGAAAGAAATAGATGAACCACTTGAATCAGATGAAGAGACATCACATTTAGAGGATCAAGAACCTCTTTATTCCCAGCCACCTTCATATGAAGATGTTTCACAGACAGGTAACTATGCATGCAAAGCAATAGATTAGTTTTCTTTATCTCCTTTCCTTCCCTGTGTTTACAATTTCACCAGTCTTGTGTGTAAGTGTGTGTGTGTGTGTGCGTGCGCGCGCGCGTGCGCTCCTCCATTCTTTAGCTGCATAATACTAATACGTCTTCAAGATTATTGCCCACAATATAAAAGGTAATTCAGCAGCGAAGGAAGGGGCGGACATAGGTCTTTCAACTTTTGATGATACAATTTTTATCAAATTAATAAAATTCCTTAATGTGCCTACTATTCTTATATTTGATGGAATAAAGTTTTTTTGTTGCGTTTATTTGTTTGTTTTCGAAAGTGAATATGTATATTCATTCATTAATGCGTTCACCTAGAAGTGAAAGGACCACTGAGCAGAGATGACATTGATGATGTGGATTCAACGGAGAAGAAATGTCCGGTCAACAATGATGACGCCGAAAATGACAACTTAACTGACAAAGACAAGGATTATATTTTGCAGAAAATTAAGTCTTTGCAAGAAGAACAAAGACAACTTCGACAAAAACAGGAACAGCATGAGCAGCACATTAGGGAACTTTTGCAACAAGAGGTAAGACAACGACTATAATAAAATTATGAGTTGCTATATCCTCAAGCGCATTCCTAATCCTAATCTAAGAAATAACCTCATTTATAACAATTACAAATGTATGGATTTAGTATTCATAATAGCTTGATATTTGAAGATCAATACCTGAATATTTGTATATATAGATAAAATTTCATCTTTGAAACAGCTCTAGGACACATTACACTGGATGAATTGTGACATTTAATCATTTAATCATCACTTTCAAAGCTCCACCTTAGAAATGTGTAACTAACTAACATTGTGCTTAACCGTTGTCTGAGATCTAAAACAATATAGTATGAAATGTAAATATTAGTGTGCCAAGA
Source organism: Peronia peronii (assembly GCA_039654565.1). Classification (NCBI taxonomy): domain Eukaryota; kingdom Metazoa; phylum Mollusca; class Gastropoda; order Systellommatophora; family Onchidiidae; genus Peronia; species Peronia peronii. Next base: position 4,079 of record JBCEWB010349793.1, on the reverse strand, counting down.
CAATGCATCCTCCTTTCCGCTTCAGTCTCGGCTCTGTCTAATGATCAGGTGATGTCCTTCTGTCTCCAAAATCAACATTAGCACTGTAACATTCTACTTTGCATTGTCTGTACAGAGTGAATATATCTCAGGGCAGTTTTTTTTTTTTTTCAATTATTCTCACAGTCTTCTTGGGCTTTTTGTGCCGTGATATTATTGTTAATTTTTGCTTTGGAGATGGGAGTAACATCGTTGGATGGATATTCTCTTTGTAAATGAGAAAAGTGATACAACTTTGTGTCCCCTAGAGCTAATAACTACTGGAAGTATTTTCACGACTTGAGGCTTTAAAGAAGTTAAAATTATGAAGTTGTGCTTTCATTTTTGTATGTACAAAGAATCATTTTGTTTAACAATTCAAAATAGAGGCTTCCTTGGAACTTCCCTCGAAACCTTTATCTATGATGTAGGCATGAAGCTAGAATGTACTGGAGCGCGCACTGCCGCCATCTTGTATTCCCACCCTGGAGCCCCCCCCCCCCGAGGGGCCGAATGAAGGGCAGGGCAAGAGGTTAATCACTTTACCAGATCACTATTTTACTGTTAATATGATGCATACTTGTTGGGTTATCGGTTGCTCTAAACGAAAACGTTGGAAAAAAATAAATCATCAGCCGATGTGACAAAACACAGATGATGAGTGTTTGAATGTTTTTTTGTTTGTTTGTTTGTTTGTTTGTTTGTTTGTAAGTTCGAACGATTTATTTGCAATGTAATTCATATTGTGAATACTTTGTTGTTTTTTTTAAGTGGAACTAAGAGAGTCGCATCATGTCTTCTCTGCAGAACAAAGAACAGAGATTGACGGAAATTAGCTTGTTTCTGCTAGATACTAATCACATACAACTTACTTTAATTGGCGTTTTCAATGCTAAACTTTGAATGGTTTCTAAACTTATATATGACCTATTGCCAAGCAAGGACTGTTGAAATCTGTCATGACAATTTCCACTGGATGGTATCACATTCAACAGACTGTATCTTCAAGGCTACAATAAATTTGTAATTGCTGAATAATTATCAAACATGGCCTCACTGTATTGAGTTTCTTTTTTCAGTATATTTCTTGTTAAATAAAGGAAAAATAATAGTGCAGAATCCGTTTTCCACTTTCTCAGTCTGATATCACTTTCATACGATAATTTGACAGGAAATCAAGATTCGAAAAACAAACTCGTTAACCTTAACCTGTTAGAGCTTTTTCCACTCCTTTAAAAACTCTCATACACCCGACAGGTCTTTGTCGAACACTAAAAAGAAATATAGGAATTTATTTGAATAAAGAATAAACCTGCGATTTGCCATGAGTTTGACAGGAAAAGGTATGTTAAGTTAAACATATTTAAAATGCATAGCATGTTCATCAGATCTGCGTTGAAGTAAATTTTACCAAAGAATAAAGAGCTTTGGCATGTCCTATAACGTTTGAAGTGAAAACCCAACATCCACTTGCTTTCTGTCATATTTTATACCCTACTCTTCGATGTCCTATTTCACGATAGATTTTTTCACTTAATTTACACTATGATTTTGCAATTCAATTGTCTTAAAAAATAGTTTTTTTTGCAAACAATTGCTCTGAAAGTTTGCGTGCTCATAACTAAATCATTCAAATATATGCTGTATTCACTATATTGATCAGAGAGATCTGCAAAATGCTTATTTTTCTTATTTGTTTCACATGACCTATAGGATCTTCTCTTATTTGTTTTGACAACATCGATTCTTTTTCCCAGGATGAGCGGGATTATTTTTTACCTAAACATAAGAAGTGAGTTCACTCTACAAAGAAAATCTTAGAATTTACAAAGACATCAGGCCGGGTCCGGCAATAAATCATGCGGTCAACAGGTGGTTGGGCCTCTCGGGCATTGGGAATTTCCCTTGTGTGGTCACTGGGAATTTCCTAGATTTTGATTCACTTTGATCTCCCGTTAATAGCCACTCCCTGATAGAACAGCTGCAAGTTTTCAATCAAACAAACTGATTAAAGCACAACATCCGGCCAATAACCACGCTCTTTCTCTGCTGAATTGCCGACATTATTTATTGTTAATCCTCAGATTTTCTTACTTAAGAGATGGATCTGTCCGTTTGATCAGTAGCCAAACAGAAGATAACAAGCTTTAGTATCCAAATGACCATGATAGGTCTACAGTTTTTACTTTAACGAAGATGATTTCCTGACCCATAACAAAAATAAAATATCTAAAACCAGGAGCAATCCCAAAGAATCTTGATGTGAATCCATATGTCTGGGGAAAGTACAGGGAAGCTACTAACATTTCTATGGAAGTTTAATGTAATCTTTACAGGTCTATGGTTATCCTAATCAAATAAATGACGATACATTTTATTCATTTTGTCTTCGTTTGACTTGAATATACTTTGTTACAAGTGTCTTTTTTTTTTCATTATTGTACCTACTTTGAGTTTCAGCTTGAATTGGCGTAGGGTTTCAAATTTAACTGTATGTTTATCATAAGATCACGTACTTATTCGTTCGCAGAGCAGGTCCATTCAGCTAAGTCAACAATTAGTGTTCAAAGACAATGCCTCCGTCTCTCATCATATCAGGCCGTTGAAACGAAATCCTGATTTTTTCACGTGTGGCGTGTTTGGTCTGGTCGTTTCCTACAAATGTATCCACTAAGACGAACGGACATTCGGAAACGATTCATCCGATCTATTGAGACATTAAAGCCTACTCAGAGGAACGGCTCACTCACATACGTCAAAAGAGTAACGCTCAACAGTTTCAAAAACGCGATTGATCGTGTCTTCAAGGACCACATGTTTTCACAGAACCTCACCGTCCACTTCGAGACACCTAGACCGTGCCCGCTGCCACCCACCAGTCATAAGTTCAATACCGACAACAGAAACTTAGAAACGGTCAAAAGATCAGCAAAAGGCCTCACGGCCTAAAGTAAAGCTGAAATACTATACTATACTCAAAGCACACTAGGCGGGACTAAACGGATAGACGGATTTTTAAAAGCAATCTAGCGGAACCATAAATACGCACTTAATCCCGGTTTTGTATTTCCAATTCTCAAATACGATGTAGCTGAGGCCTGCGGATCAACAACAGAAGACTTGTTCTGATTCTCATAGGCCTAGTGATTACGTGCAGGATTGAATGCTTCATTCTTTTAACATTCTGAGTTAGCCTATGATGCGATGGTGGCACTCGGCTTTTTTTGTTGATATGGTAGAACTCAACTCGTTGAAGTGTGAACATTAATACTGTGTGGGTCATTAGTGTACGCTATGATGAAAAGAGCGAAAAGAAAAATATAGCCACTTTTCCTGCATTCTTATTAGACTTTTTGCTTCATTGTTTGCAGTCAGTTTCCACGTACTCAAGCGATATTTAGAACGAATGCGCTCTCCGGGCTGTTGACCCAACACCCCACTACAGTAAAGTTCTTCTAATGGGCTGCAAAAAGCTAGGGGATACATAGACGTTCTGGTTGATGCAGGTATCCAGATTCCGGTTACACCTTCGAGGCTGGTCGACGATAATCTCAAAAAGGAGAACTTCCTTTACTTCCCTTTCAGGGACGGGCTTTCTATCTCAACACATTTTTTTCTCCTTCCTCTCCTCCTCCTCCTTTTTCGTCTTCTTCATATCACAATGTATTACCAGTACAAAAACTCGTTCTACGAATGGGTTTTATTTAAATCAAGAACATTAACATGTATGGGGTGAGAATCACAAATTATTTAGAAAAATAGTCTCAAAAAATGCCTAATGCTGCATGCAAATGTGAAATGTGAACACCAAGTAGCCTAGGTGAAGTGAAAAAAACCAAAACAAAAAGATCGTTACATATATCGCGATTTAAAAAAAAAAATTGAGTCCCCAACCAATGGCCGAACAAAGCAAAAATCAGGCTGAGCTATGGCGGATTGATCGAGAGAGAAAGAGAGAGAGAAAGAGAGAGAGAGAGAGAAATGGACATAGATAAATAGATAGATAGATAGATAGATAGATAGATAGATAGATAGATAGATAGATAGATAGATAGATAGAT
>JBCEWB010349683.1:1481-11704 GCA_039654565.1 Peronia peronii | reverse complement strand
CCCCCCCCCCCCCCCCCCCCCCCCCCCCCCCCCCCCCCCCCCCCCCTCCCATCCATTTCCATACAAATGAATAACTTGCTTCCATTATTTCCAAATGTGGAATGGTACTGCGAACGCCAAGAATTAAAGAGTTTGTATGTAGCCATAATGATTACTGTGTGACATTAGTATCTCCTAGGCGAACAATTTATTACAGTGTCGAAAAGCCAAACTTTCAACCTCAAGTTGTCCCTTATCAAAGTATTTCTCTAACACGGCAGAATACACATTGAGCATGATGGCAGCTCCTCGATGCCGAGGCTAACAAGACAGCGATATCTTCAACATTTCCGCCTAATGTAAATGTTAATTTCGTTTGTTGCTTCCGGTACCTGTTATAATCCTCTCAAATTCACTTATTTTTATGGAGTATAGCGTTGTTGATATTTGACACCTCCATTTCGTATGCATTTGTTTTGGGTATTACTCATAGGTATATGTCAGAAATATTCACAAAATGCTATAAGTACTGCTCTTTTCTTCATATGATCATGTTCTGGCAAACTGATGAGTTCTTTTCACTAGTTAAGGAGTGGAAATTATGTTTATAATGTTAGATTTGTGCCAGTTATTCTTTCATTATCTCAGAAAAAGTTCTAAAGTACAAACAAAAATGTGTCCAAAGCCTAGTCTCAGGGATATAAAAATACAGAGGATGAAATAAGGGGGAAGGGGGGAAAGCCAGCTTTCTCAAACATTGAAGATGATCGCTGCGTGCTGTTTTCATTTCTAGCCTCTGTTATTAGTCTCTATAATTATATTCTTTTTGTTTCTCTCTTTCTGCTCTCATAGATTGAAAAGGCAAAACTGCCTTTTTTTATGACAAAAAGACGCTATGCAAAATAAGGTCAAACTGGGTTTTCAGTGCAAGAAAACAACTCTTTTTATTCTACGTCCGTCTATTGATCCCAAGGTTGTTGCCATGAAGGATTGTTGACATGGCATATTTAGGTAGGTAAAACATCAAAATAACGTGTTGTGACACATAACTACTTTCAGTTTTTGTTTCGCCTTCCTATACAACTTCATTTTCTACATATGTACGTTTTTCTGTCACAAGACGGCAGAATACCATCTCAAAATCGGGAGGAAACCCTCAGGTCCTTGATTTGTACCCTGAAATATCTGTCAATGATGACTCAATTCCTCATCTCCTCCTTATATCTGGAAACTGGAAATGTGAATAGGCTGATCCTCTCAACGACTTTTATCATTATACTTTGCATTTAAACAGCCTATGCAAATAGGATAAATACCACAATGCGTCACTCCTGTGATTTTATCTAAACTGTAGTTTCCTGGGGATGAATAAACCTTGCCCTTACAGAAACATTGGCTCTAGGCTATAGTTATAATCTCTTCTGACACTTTTAGAGTTAATAGTCTCTTTGTGGTTCCTAATCTCATATCTTTCTCCTAGTATTCTTAGTTCCCTTCTTTCTCCTAATCCTTCTAATCTACGCTCTTCTTCCTTCTACACTGGTTGATCCAATGAGAATAGCCTAACAAGTTCAAAGCAGTGATGCACTAAGGGTTGTCTTGGCAAACAGCGGGCGTTTTCCGGGTGTAGACTAGCATGCATCTTTGGTGCAACCGGGCACTTCGTGTAACAGCGGTTTTGGCATGCACCTGCCGATTGACTTGGAGAAAAACACAAAAGTTTCTTAGTGCATGCCTCATTTACCGGCACTACTTTAATTGATAAACCACGTAATTGGGACAACCGGAAATTGCCTGCCAGCCCGGCTCGTGCCAAAGTCGTTAACTCGGTTGTTTTCCAAGGACGTGACGTCACACATCCACGAGAATTGTGTTGCATGAGGGTCTGAGAGTGAGCATTCATGCATGTATGTATGTGTGTATAATGTGACGTTTGTATTGCATTTGTGTAAGTGTGCACGCATGTGTGTAGGTGTGTGTTTGTGACGTTTGTATTGCGTTTGGGGCATCAGAACGTGCGTGCGTGAATTTTAAAAACGTTTCCCATTGTTTACATCTCGTTGTTTCCCAAGCTATTGTCGCTTCCCAACTCTAGGGCGGCACTTCCTATAATGGAGCTTGTTCTGAATCTTCCAATGCTCACGTGATGGTCTTGAACGATTCCTTTATTTAACATTGTGAATGTCAGGTGATATAGATACTCAGCCTCTGTGTTTAAAGTGTGGGACACATTTCACTGTGGACGACGAATACAATACGTTCCATTATCGCGGAGCTTATTGTTGTAGCATCAGTACTACATAAAGCAAGAAGAAAGACATAACTATGCATTTTCGTTGAGAAGACGCGATGTTTTCTGCCACTGTTTGTAATGAGCTTTTTTTTTTTTTTTTTCAGTCAGCTAGGTTACTTCCCTTTGCCAAGCACAAGAGGTGTAAGACAAGCATCACCTTTTCTCTTGTTATTTGAAAGATTATGAGAAAAGAAAAACATTTATTCACATGGTGAGTTTTTCAGAATGTTCTGTTACTTTGTTTCAAATAATAGGAGAAAACGTTTTCTTTTTTTTTTTTTTTTCTTTACAATGCTTGTGTTATACCTCTTGTACTTCCGTGACGGTCAAAATGGCTCCTTCAATTTCAGCTACAACGTGTTCCAGCCTGTGGTCAGATGAGGTTCCATTTGTCTTTGTCTCCGGTCTTTCACAGCTTGGGAAATCATACAAATATATTGCGTTTCTTTGATAGCAGCTTCTCATGATTCTATGAGCACGAAATACGTAACATACTGAAACAGATTCACGATCAAAGCGTTTGAAAAGCGCAGTTGTCAAGTTGCCGCTGTATAAAGAAATATACATGTCAAAGACCTAATGGATGGAAGCTAAGTAAAATATAAGCGTATTTTTAAGAATGGAAATTAACGATTCAGACCTGGAAATTAGAAGAGAAAGCATTTTTATCGAGAAAAATAATTGAACATTCATAGTCACATAATGAGAACCTAGTGCCTTTGATAGATTCCTGGCCCCACGTTGTTCTGCTGGGGAGGGACATAATTTCTTCCGGAAATATCGGGATCAAAGGTCACGCAGAGTTAGAAACATAAAATTGTGTTTCCACTTAAGTCTGTGCTGTCCACGCTGGAAATCTGCACAACTGAGAATCATTCTTCGACATTGACAGGATTTAACTAGCATTGGCTGAAATAATGAATGTTTTGAATTTGTTTCTGCACGTCTTTAATGATTTTTGGCCTGGAACAAAAGTGCCAAACCATTAGACATAAGATTATTTTTAAAATGACGGAATAAAGAGGGGAGAGGACTACGTCGCTTTTGCTGTCCTTTTTCCAAACTCTTTTCGTTATGTTTTTGTTTTGTCTTGTTTTGTTTTGTTTGTTTGTTTGTTTGTCTTTAACTAAAAATAGTTTTTGTCTGAACAAAACAAGAGTTGTTTGAAAGGGTGGCAAGTAATATATGTATTGCATATTAAATGTGAAGGAATATACGAATATGTACCTGAAAACTACAAAAAAGCACTTCAAATTTAAAAGAATAGTTTCACTTTAATTTCAGAACGGCTGTTCTCACACTCATTCAAATTCTTTCAGCCTTCCTCTTTTCTTTTTTTCATTACTTTGCCTTCCTAATACAATATACGAACAGATCACCATATCATGCAGGAGAAGGTCGGGCACTTAAAGCGAAATAAACAGCCAATGTCGACATTTACAAGCTCATAAAAAAAATAAGAAGTAGATCTGCACATGCACTAGGTTTGTATTACATTGATTATTTTATGTTGATCTTTACATATTATTCTTTTTATATGAATCAGACAGGATTTGTAAGACTTATGATTTTGTGCTTTTAAACCATGCGACTTGCTTTTTCATATTGAAGATTTGAATTTGTCTTCAGTTTTAGTTTGATTGCAAAGCTGATTTCTCTGCATACTTTTATCGTTCAGCTTACTTGTTCACACGAAGGATATGAACCTGAGACCTCATGTTCCAGTGGCAGAGGAATCAGATATTGAGGAATATGACAGAGTCCTTCCTATATCAATAACAAGAACATTGAGGACAAGCAAAAACAGACCAAGCAAGAGGTAATCCTTAACCACATCTGTATTTTGACAGCTCATGGTAATTATATTTTGTAACAGTGGATAAAACTTAACTTTCACATAATATATGAAACCATTGCTTCAGTAAAACACTTTCAAAAATTTACGTTACGTTCTATATACGTCTTGCAACACCTGGAGGCGGTTATCTCGATCATCAAAAAACGCCATTTATTTCACAAGAATAAATAATATGCATTCTGTTTATGTTATTGTTGTGCCGAAATATTTCGGCAGAATGTTTGTCCATTTCATAATAAAGTATTTTGAAAAATATAGGCATCAAATCAGAGGAAAACGTCATTTTGTAAGTTACTAACTTTCATAGATAGCAACGTGGACTTTCCCTCAGTGTGGGTTCACAGGAATTCGAGGAGATTGTGCTTGCGTACTTTGCACTTTCCGGAAAACTTTTATTAAGAGAACATCAGGTTTTAGTTCTACAATCGTTTGTTTAAATATAGCCAAAAAAAAAAAAAGACTTTTTTGGTTAGAATTAATTGATGCAATAGGCTGTATTTGAACATTGTGGAAAGTTAGATTTGAAAAGAGGGCGGGAAAAAGAATCAACCTATTGTGAAAACGGCGTTTCGTTAAAATGCAGATGTGTGGATATTCGATTATGGAGAGATAGGTATAGTGAGTAAGAGAGAGAAGAAAGAGAGTGCAACAAGGTGGAGCGGAGAGGGTTCTTCCTTAATCTCTGTCCAGAGGATTTTATGGGGATATGGATGTATGTGAGTGAGTGAGTGAATGAGTGAGAGAGAAAGAGAGAGAGAGAGAGAGAGAGAGAGAAGGGGGGGGGGCTGGAGTGTTACTTCTAGCTAGATCTAAGATAGTATGTGAAAGTGGTGTTGTTGACCGAATTTTGGAAGGGTAATATTTATTCCCTTCGACCTAATATTTTGGGAAAGAAAACGTATCGCTGTTTCACAAAGAGATTGTATTTGTTCTAGACCAGTACCATCAGCAAAAGTACACCGCTTTGTCCATGCATTGATATGCACTTATACGTCCTGTAAGGTGAAAATCCTTATCTTACCTCGTCTAAGCTGCCGGATGATCACGCCGAAATAGAAGCAGCTACCGGTTGCCTTTGTAATCACCCTCGAAATAGGGGCTCTTGGTAGATCTAGATGTTCATGATAACCACTTCTTAGGTGGAGGCACTTAAAAGCTTAAAGGAGCGGTTGCCCTTTCAAACCAATGTAGGAAACAGATTTTGTAAAAACTAAAGACATTGGTCTAGTTAAGTACTTTGGAAGGTAGAATGAGCCTGGGCAAACCCGGCTTCAGGAGCAACCGCAGAGCTTTGAAATAAATCATTGGTTCGTATGTTTATAAACAGCAACAGCAATAAACGTAGTGTGGCACTCCACAATAACTGTTTACTACGGGCTTTTTAGCGTAGGTGGCTCCATCCATCTAAAGAAAAAAAAAGGCTAATATGGAAAGGAAGAAAGACAAAAATTAGGACACGAAAGAACCCTCTCAGTGCACAACGAAGTCAGCCCAGGCCAAAGTAAAGTACATCCGGGTTAGTGAGTAATTCATATATTCTAAATATTTAATTTTTTCTCTGCCAGAGATAATCAGGAAGTTGGTCCAGGTACTCCCCGAAAGGTGAAACATAAGAATCTGAGGTGGAAATGGGTGGATGCTGGCGAAAATAATTGGCCTAACGTGAAAGATGATGGTGACGTATGGCTTTTTTACTTCAAGAATCCTAGATCTAGGTCTTTTCCTAAACTTCTGTATTTCCTCGTGGTTACAGATTTATAATATTTACGTCTTCTTACAACTGAATTGTGCAATGAGCTAGGGCGCTGACATCCACAACGTACACACAGGCCTCTTCAGCTGGGGCTCTCTGGCGTTTCATGGAGTGAGCAATGATTTCTGTCTTCATCATGCGCGTGCTTATGTGTCAGGGACATTCTGTGGCGTGCATGGGTGTGCGCACGCTCATATGTATCACAGTGGTGGAAATAGCAGGTAGGCCTGGCCAGAGAGACGAATTTACCAACAGTCTACAATAAGGAGATAGAGCGAAACAACAACAACAACAAAAAAACAATTAGTATGACAATAGAAGCTTTTCATCGTAGGAACCTTTAGAAAGTTTCAGCTACTGTTAGGCGGAACAAGTTATTTGCCAAACGATGTAGCTAATTATAGGACGATATTCAAAGAAAACTTCACCTAGACTAGGCGAAAAACAACGAGCAAAGTATATCCATATTAAAGTAAAAATGGGATGATGATTGTTCACTGTCAGATAAAGCTGATTTATGCTTGAGTTTAAACTTTGCAAATGGCAAAACGTATTGGAAAAACCAAGATTTAGTTCTCATGTCAGCAAGATGTCATAGTGGCATCACATTCATTCCATCTTTCCACAGAAACTCGTCTGAATCATGTAGAATATGTATCTAATTTTTAAGCTGTATGCCAAGAATGCAATGTCATAATTAACCCTTTACCTGCTAGATGTCTCTCACCACACTTCATGGCTGATGAAAACTTTTGCTCTGCGGGAAGTAGTCTTTTGGTGAAGAATGATAAGTGGACAAGTCTGTCGTTTCCTTTCGTTAGAGGTGGCCATGAAGTAAGGATGGGGTTTGGAAGGTACATGTATAGAGATAAAAATAAGGTGTGTTTAAATGTTGATTTCTTGCACATGTAACGAAAGAACGGGTAACTTGTACATGGCATCTCAATCCGTGTGTTGATATTTAAGCTTTACTTCCACCAGTCTGACGCAATCTGTTTATTTTCAAGCTCTCTCATCTTTTTATCTCTTTCACTTTCTCTAAATCCTCTTCCCCTGGCCATTTTTTCTCCGCCATTCTTTACATCTCCATCAAAAATTGCCTGCCCGACATCTCAACATCTCTTTGGTGTATTCCCAGTCACCAGCCAGTGTTACATATAAAAACATGGCTTCGTTTTTTGTAAAGCTTCAGTTGTACCAATTGATGTTTATAATCAAAGGAATTATTGCTCACCGTTTTAAATAAAGGGCTCTCGAGGACAGAAGCATCAACTCCAGTTAGTTAAATTTAAAGCAATTATTTTGCTGAAATTTCCAAAAACATGTTGAGGAAAATGAAAAACAAGAGCAGGAAGTCAACGATTTATTAATTATTAATGAACAAACATAAGAAGACGAACAGCAGGACTATGTACCCTAGGGAATCTAAGAACGTTTCATAACATTCAGAAAGAGTCAGAATTCAGAGGGCAGAGGTCGACCATGGAAAAGGAGCCTGGGCTGAGACTAGGAACTAGTGAGAAGGAACCAGCTGTCTATCAGTGAGCCACCACACGCCCTGGTCCCTGAAAGACAACTTCCTCACTCTCAACTTGTAATGACATAAGAGGAAGGATAAAACAAAACAATAACAAACATTGACAAAGAAGAGGGCAAAAAATGTAAGGGTTTACAAGGCAGCCAGTATAGAGCGAGATCTAATGCAGACATACCATACGACTGAGGACACTATGTACGGTATCAGATGACCTCAAGACAAGGAATCGTAAGCTATGCAGAAGTTTTACCTCTAAAGCCAGATGACGTCCTAGTAGTATTATTCGAATAACTCAGAATAAAATATATATTTTTGCCGTTTTGAATTCGCCATAAGTGTGCCAGTGACTCTGTTTATGCCAGGCTCAAAATCTAACATCTTATTTCAAGTTGCTTGTTGTCTCCCCAAGAAGATAGTTAACACAGATCGCTCATTGTGCTAAGAGGAAATCTACTCATGGGTGAGGCAATGTATCTTTCTCTATTCTGCTTGTCTAATCATGACCTTTTTGTTTCTCCTCTTGTCGACTCTTTACATCGTCGTGTTATTAAGCTCATGGAGAAAGGCCTTGAGTCATCCATACAATCATCTGACCCAGTGGTTCGGGGAATTCAACATCATTTACATCTGTCATCATCTCTGACTCGTGCTAGCTTGCACAGTCAAACAATCAGTTCTCTTTGCCAGATATAAGAAATGTTGAATAAGCATCATCACAAAGAAGGAAAAACTGATGTTTGCCTTCTTTATTCCAAAGTGATACCATGGCAAGAATCTGTAAAATTCATGGTGCAATGAAAAATCATTTCTCTTTAAGTGATAATTTTGTCAGATTTTTTATATTTAACATTTCACATAAAAATAGCAAAAAAATACGCTTGCCTTTTTTACATTTACTTCTTCAGCAACTCTTTCTGTCAAGCAAAGTGAAATTGGGTTGATGAAAAACCAGTCGTTATATAATTATTTCATACTCGTGCGCCGATGGATACAGTTCTGTTGTCTGCTCTTAGAGCCTGCTTAGCACAGCGAGACTTCAGGAATCTGTTGTTTACAGTAAAGCAACCGCTGCTTCCAATTCAAATGCTTTCTTTTATTTGCCGAACCGCTCTAGCTGAAACACTTCAGTTGGTGAGCATACAAGATTTGCCACCGTAAGAATGTGTTGACATGGCCAATGAGAGATCAGGATAATTAAAGAAAACATGTAATAAACGCCAAGAACATCAGCTTAGGATGGAAATCATGCAAATAATATTATATTGTGTTTCTTTGATAGCAGCTTCTCATGATTCTATGAGCACGAAATGATAATTATGTAATAGAAAATGCTTCAAATTTGCGAACTAAGTTGGAGGGGTTAGTGCCAGGGGAAGTGGCATAACGATAACAATGGCAATGAAAATGATCATGATAAGAACAGCTTGATGGTGGAAATATATAAAGAAACCATTATCTGCTTTTACAAACGTAAAAATGTTGACAAAGGAGAGAGGTATATCTCAAACTGTATGAAATCAAACACCTTTTGCTTCTAACAGACTCAAAGCAGTATGATTGTCGCTTGGAGTAAAACAGATTGTAAAGCGCTTAGTCTGCACGGGAATAAGCGATGTAATAAATAATACTGTATATTATTAAAAGTAGTGCAAGTTGTAGTGTTGGTATATTGTAAACAAAAATAGAATCCGTTATAGCTCTACTTGTAATCACTGTCTGGATTAGGTGCCTTAACGGTGCAAACATTTTCTGATTTATTCCGCAAGTTACTGCTTCAGTCCAAATGCTGGACACCAGATCTGCTCTTATTGCGTGTTCAATAACGCATGGGAAGAATCCGGCATCGGACTTTTCACTGAGACTAACAGCTAACGTCTTATGTCTGAGGGCTGGCGACTGACGCGTGTCTCAATCCAAGTGTACATAACTTTTCCTTCATTGTTAGTCACCCATGGTACGGCTAGCACATCAGATCTTCAGACGTTACGGCTGGTCTCAGATCTGTTTTCTGGTGAAAAGCGTTGTCTATGTCGGTAGTCTTAATATCAGGCACAGCGTTATAGAGAAGCCCCTTTCCACCCCAAATCCCTTGTTGTAAGCTATAAAAAGAATACATTAATCCGCGCTTCAGCACTGGAAATAGAAGAGAATTCTGACATTATCTATGTATTAAACAACAATAATAATGGATGTGATTTGTACAGCACATACATGTATTCCCCTAGCGCTTAGAGGCACTTTACAATCAGTTCTCGTTATTATTACTCTGACAGATCTAACATAGACGCAACGGCGAACGTTCTCAGCTACTAAAGTCGATACTGCTATTGCATGTATTGTTAAGCGCTCAAATCCTTGTCTGTCTAACAATGAAACTTACGTTTTGAGCTCTCACTCAAAAGATTTGTCGTTGCCAGAGAAAAGAAAAGATGTTTACAAATATTGTTAAACGAAACGAAACAAACAAAAAACAAAACAAACAAGTTCAGCTTTTTTCATTTGAATAGAAAAAATTATGGGATAAGGAAGTGTTGTTTCATCACAGTGATCTCAGATTTTGTATTTCAAATAATAGTTGAAATAGAGAAAAAAAAAGATGCCCCCCCCCCCCCACACACACACACAAACACACCCTTCCTTCTTATAACGCTTGCCCACAGTAAAGAGAAGTAATTCTATTAAAGAAAAACAAATCATTATGAATTAATAAAAGGATACAATTCTCGAAAGTAAAATGTAAGTAAAAGAATCTATTTCTGATAAATGTTAGGATTAGTGGACATTTCAGATACTCGTTGATTCG
>JBCEWB010349573.1:0-16178 GCA_039654565.1 Peronia peronii | reverse complement strand
TTCTTTGTGTTTTTCCCCCCCCCCCCGCCCCCCCCCCCCCAATTCTCTCTCGCTCCTTCTCTCTCTCGCCTTCTCCCTCTTAAATGCAAAAAGAAAGTTCAGGAACTTCACAAAATATCAAAGTAAAAAAAGTTATGATTCAAATCATACTGTGAGACCATGTCGTTCTGAAGAGGTTCTGAAGTTATGCATTTTATGGAAAGTGTTGAGTTGGAATCTTAGTAACATTTCAGCTGTTTGCTGTTGTTATCGTGTAGTAGTTAAATTAATAATAGCAGCAATAGCAGCAGCAATTATAGTAGTACTAGTAGTAGAGGCAGTAGTATTAGTAGCAGTAGTAATAGTACGGATAGCAGTTGTGGCAGTAGCAGTAATAAAGATAATAGTAGTAACAGTAATTTTAGTAGTTGTAGTGGTGGTGATAGCAATAGTAATAATAATAGTAGTCGTCGTAGTAAAAATAGTTGTAGTAGTAGTTGTTGTTTTTGCAGTGGTAATAGTAATAACAACTATGGGAGCCCAAAATCGGGACTTGACCTAATTCTATTACTACAGTCCTCTTCACTAAAACGGCAGGGTAGTATCAGTAGTGGTAGTTGTAGCAGTATTAATAGCAGTAACAGCAACAGTAGAAGTAATGGTAGTGGTGTCAGTAGCAGTATTATAGCAGTAGTAGTGGTAGTGGTGATGATGATGGTATGGTAACGCTGTACGTGGTAGTTATAATTATCGTTGTCAAATTTGTCATTTTCTGAGATCTTCATTTTCATTGAAATCATTGTTTTCGTTTTCTTGGTCTTGCTCAGTCCTGTACATATTTATTAGTTTTGCTCTGCAGTGGATTTTTTCATGAAGTGTCACACCGCTGACCAATCGTAGCATTGTTGACAGAAGCGCCCTGTGATATGGAAGGTGGTCCACAAAATGATAAAGACTCGGGAGAGCAACTATAGCGTACCCTCACATAGCGCCCTTTACATCAAACACTTTAATGAAGGCATTTAACCCTTTCACTGCCAAGACCTATAGGTGTAAACTTTTCTCTCCGTTCTGATCAGATCACAAACGTTTATCAATGTTTAGAAGCCAAATATCCATCGCGATAATAAGAATGTGCATTTTTATCAAAACATATTTTACTAAGTGGACTTGACAGTTTATAATAATGTATCAGAATTCTAAAGGAAATTACTGCTGGCAGTCAAAGGTTAAACATTAAAAAACGGCACACACGACAAATAATAAAAATTATTATAAAAATGTCTATTGATTTCGTAGAGTTGCACAAATCGAAGAAACTTTTAAATATATTGATTTGTGTACTTAGCCAAATCTTACAGGAAAATTTCGAGGTTTCAAACCTTGTCTTTGCTGAACCCGGCTTTCTACGTAATGTATGCCACAGACAGAGATCAGCTGCTAAAATAAATGCTAATGATTTGAAATGATATGCTTCAACAGTAACATCATTCTGCGCCCCGTAAGATGAATATCTTTTTACCAATAAGACTGCAAATTTAGAAGGGCTTTTTGGCTGCGTTATGGTTTCAGGAAGAAAGAGATGCAAATCTGTTCCCTCTGGGACAAAAAAGAGGAGAAAAACAAAGAAAGAAAGAACGAAAGAAGAAAGAAACAACCCACAAAAGATAGCTTAAAAGGTTGACGAAACTAACATTTTAAATATTTAATCTGTGCGCTTACAAAAGATAGCTGAAAGGTTAAGATCTTATAAAAACTAGATTTTAAATGTGGATCATATCCTTTGATCTGTGCACTTACAGATGATAGATATCTGGCCTAAAAGGTTAAGATCTTAAAAAAGAAATAAAATAAAACATTTTAAAAATAATTGAAAAAAAAAAGACTTTAAAATTTTAATGTGGATTTATAGTTTGATCCGTGCACTTGGTTTTTTTCTTTTGTGTATGTGTGGGTTTTTTTTCTTTGTTTTGCATATATATATGCGTACGGGCGTGTGTTATATGTGTGAATGCGTGCGTGCGTTTTGTGTTTGTGTGTGTGTGTAAAATTGTTCATTCTGCTTATTTGGTATGCAAAACAGTGATTCCGTCCCCGTCCGTACCAATTACGTGAATCTAAGAAAAGAAATAGTTGGTCTGTGACAATGAACACGTCTCCAAACAGTTTTTCAGGTCAGTCTTACAAGGTATTTGACTCGTCTTTTTGCATCTTTACAATGTTAACTTTGGCATTGGAAACATGAGTGACTTTATTGAATCATTAGACAGAGCCATTTTAGAAGGTAATAGGAGATGGGGGGATGTTTTCCCCCAAGCCTTTAAATTCTAAAATAAAGAGTAGGATTATCTCGGCTTTAAATGGCTGCCCTTTTTTGGTGAGAATGTTTGAGGGTAGCAATGCCGAATTTGCAAATTCTGCTCGGACAGCGGCACTCTGCCTACTCTTCATCGATTTTTAACTGCCAGGGATTTTTTAAATGTATTCGCTCTTATCCGAGAAGGCTAGACGTAGGACGTTGGGCTTCCCTACCTAGGGAGCCAGGGGACCGTTGGGTCATTGAAAACAGTGCAGGTTTCAGTTCTCGTATCCTTCCCATTCTTCGATGGCAGAATCCGCGAGGTGAACCAGCAACCCGCGACGTGAGTTTTTCACTACGGAGCAGATGCCAAACTGCATGGCCACGGCGATCCCCTGTGTAGACTGTAAGTGTGTACTAAGGGTTCTTATCACAGCGCTCACACAGAGAAATGCACTACAGCATCAAGCGGTCCTTCTCACTACTTGAATTGTCCACAACAAACAGACCGCTGCAGGCCGCGTTCAACAGCATCCTGAGAGTATTTAACGCTGCCGCACATTTTTCCGTATTGTCTGTACAGACACTGTGGACACAAATCCTAAGCCAGCACACATGGTTCTTGTCTCTCAATGTAAGATTACCAAATTCCTCTCTCAATTGAGCTATCCACTCAACTGTCACAGCAAATAGACGATCGCCAGATTCGGGAGGAGCACTCACAAGTAGTTAACTAATCTTCAGATCTGAAACAATCAACTAAACTCTATCTAGTATCTTAAAATGACGTAGAGCCCCAGGCGTTTAGTATTGACTTAGACACAATTCAACGGGAATAGAGATGAAGAGGGAACTTGACAATTAGGAATTGCTGAAAAACAACATGTTCAGAAAACACATTGACTGAAAACTAAAAATTTCTGTAAGATTTTCATAAGTGCACAAATCAAATATTCAAAAGTTTCATAGATTTGTGACATATACATAAACATTTCTTTTCTTTTTTAATGTTTAGATTGTCTTGTTATTCCACTATTGCACAAATTTAGAACCATTTGTTCTTATAAACCTATTCTCTTTCCAAGCAGAAAGTTAGCGCTTCTCTCGGCGATAAAAGATCCATTCGCATCAAATGCATTACAGTGCACACCAATTGAACTGTTCTGGTGTTCTCTGACGACAGGCCTTTTCACCCGCAAAATTCTGTCCTGAGAAGATCAGGATTAATCTTTTGCGATCTCACTTGTAACAGAAAAGTGAACCACAATGCTATGCAGATGAAAAGCTACAATCAGTTTGAAGAGCTACAATAGGTTGTCTGGAGATTGTGGAAGGCTTTATTTGAATAGGCGGGGAAGGGGAGGGGAGGAATCATTAAACTATGATCTAAAGGACGTTATGTGAAGGTCCTCTAGAGTTGCTCTCCGGAGTCTTTGTTCATGGGCCACTTTACGTATCACAAAAAGCTTCTGTCAACAAGTATGATTGATCCGTCAAGTGGGAGGGATTGGCCGTCTGTTTCTAATGTTGGCATCTTCAAATCTATGACAAAACAAGACCTTTTTATTCATAGTGTTCTACAACTATTAAGTCCTTGCATAAACTGATACTCTCTCTCTCTCTCTCTCTCTCTCTCTCTCTCTCTCTCTTTCTGTCTTCGACACCTAATCGATTGAAAGATCTCTCACAACGTCCATGTTCTCCGTTACAACTTCTGGGTTTCTTCCATAATATTTCTCTCTGTACCTTCTTTTCTTCTTTCGTTTTTTTATTCCCTTTCATCGACTTGGCGGCCTGCCTTCCTGCTATCATTTTTCTCAAACCACCACCATTAACAAAACTAAAACAAACGGAAAAGAAAAACTAAAACAAGCCTTTTTTTTTTTTTTGGTCAAAAACAGTTCAGTTCTGACAGGTTGAAAATGACGGAAAGTGGCATGGTACCACCATGAAGCCCTCCTAAACGTCTGACAGTCGGCCATAGATCTAGGAAATAAGCAACAGACCTTTCATCTTAGCTTTCAAAAAAAAAAAAAGTTTTCTTCATTCACTACCCCCCCCCCCCCTCGTTTTTATCTATCACTCGGATTTCTTTTCCTTTGCCTGTCTTTCTTTTTCCGTCCCCTCCTTAAGAGGGGTACCTCCTCTGTGTTACTAGATATATTTTTTTCATTTTTCTTCTATATCACTGTTTCCTATCTTTGTTTTCAAAATATTTCTCTCTCTCTCTCTCTTTCTGTCTCTCTCTCCTACCACTTTCTTTTCCAGTGCTGCCATATATCAATGATCTGTTTTTCTGATGAATGTGTTCAGCGCATTCCTTACTGGCAATTGTTTCAGTGTACATTATCTATAGATCAGTCCTTGAGTTTTCATCACCCGAGATAGGCAGCAGATCCTTAGGTTACAGTCTTTCATCTCGATGTTGGTCAAGATATTTTTTTTAATTTCTTCTGCTGCTTTCTTTGTTTTCTTTCATTCCAGAAAAAGTAGGATTATTCCGGCTGACTCTTTTGTTTTGTGAGAATTTCTGTGGGTAGAAATTTGAAATTTGGAAATTTTGCCCGGACAGTGGCACTCCGCCAACTCTTCATCCATTTTAATTGCTAAGGGTTCTTTAACGTGCCTGCGAAATGTACTCGTATATTATCCGAGAAGACTAGACATCGGGCTTCCCTACACAGAGGAAGTCAGGGAACCGTTGAGTCACTAAAAAAAAAATGCAGGTTCTGCATCAGATTCTGATCATCAAATCTTCTCGCCATCCAGCGGCAGATCCGAGACTCGAACCCGTGACCTCCGAGATGTGAGTTTTTCACCGAGTACCAGACGCCTAACCACACAGCCACTGCTTTGTTTTCCGGAGGCTCAGAATAATCTGTCAAATCATGTGGCAAACTGTCTCTTTCATCTATTCGGCTACAGCCTTTGCTTTCTTCCCATAAAACATTGATGGGTCTGACTACAAATTAGGTTAAAATAAACCAAACTTAGAACAGAGGAACGTGAAGTTTGCAAGTGACATGAAAACAAAGAAACGAAGCCTAAATGCACTTTATATTGCCTTGATCACAATATGTGTAAGGGGGAGGCGAAGGAGGGGGTGTCCATCACACATCTAAGGGGGCAGGGGGGTAGCGGTGGGGTGCATCGTGAAATATGTTTTTTTGGTTTAAAAAATCAGTTTTGGGGTTTTGTTTTTCTCTTAAAAGATCGGGGGGGGGGGGGGGGGGAAGGTTTCTGAGTAAAAAAGTAATATTTAAAAGTGTACATCTCCATTGGAACGTGTTTGAGTCATGGTCATTCAATGCATGATCCGGCCTACTGTCAACCAGAATTTGGCTTCCTCTAGTTGCCATATATGCAATGGTAGATCACCACTATTTGACCAGATACAGGCAAAGATGCATAAAACACTTGGTTATTACCTCCTTTTGCATTATATTGAACTTCGCTCTTTGTGAGTTGTTGCGTGATTGGAAACTCTCTGATTCCATATTTTATAATTTGGAACACATTGTTATTTCAATATATAACACATTATAAGTCACTACTTGCATAGCTAAGTAATTGTAACAACAATAACTCATAACTAATAACAATAACAAAGAAGACAAGGATAAAGATAAAGTAACTTTCTTTGCTTTCTAATGAGGTATTTTAACCGTCAGCCAACTTACTTCCCTTTGGCGGGTACAAACCTTAACATAAGTATTGCAAAGAACGAAACAATCAATTTTTCTGTCGGTATTTAAAACATGAGTAAAGGAAAATGACGAAACATTCATCATTTGATGGAAATATTTCTTTGTTTTCGTGATAATTCTTTTTACATAATATTTTTTGCGTACTCGGCAATAGAAGGTAACTTGGCAGGTTGAACAAAAATGGCGCGCTGAAATGGCCCGATATTTCTTTGCAGTGTTTATGACACGATTCATTTCTGCCATTAGCAGTACACTCAAGCTAAAACAAGGTTCATTGAGTCTGATTTATTCTAATACTATTCTGATATATTTTCCCACATGTACTGTAACTATATATTACATATTATGTATTTTCTCTCATCTACGATGGATTGAATTTCCTTTTAAGAAAAAATAAAGCTTCTCGTCTCTTCTCTTTTCTTATAAAACTATTCCAGGTGTCACATAACCAGGTCACTAATTACTTGAAAATTCAGAACAAGCCCACCTTGTGCTAAGAAAGAAGAGGGAATCTTACTGAGAAAAAGACTTCCTTTAGCGAAAGATTATTCTTTACTAATACACTTTTCGCAGTGAATTTTGATTTGGCAAAAATGGACCAAAACGTTCCGATTTTGTTTCTATTTCTACCTGTGTCTCTGCCACCTTGCACGCTCGCCATTTCCTGTTTGAACAAAGTTTATCAGCCAAAGCCGGAAACTGTGCATGATTGGGACATGGGCGGACGGTGCACTCAAGCCATTGTGAGTCAAATTCTGCTCACGAAAGGCCCTTGTGCCCGTTCTCATGCAAGAGTCACAAGATTGTGAGATCAAGTTTGTAAAGAACCATGCCAGCGCTCTGAATCTGTATAATAATATGACAATGTATACATAATAAGTTTCACAAGCATGAAATATGTAATTCATTCTGTAAGACTTTATGCGCCCACTCTATAATAAATTGGACTACATTGTATTTCGAAAGAGCCGACCATAAAATCGAAATGAGAACGTTACAGAAGTTCGTTTCTGCCCTGAGCGATTCACTTGTCAAGTTGCATTTATATTTCTTGAGTCTGCTTTGTCTAAAGCTATTCGTGACATTTTGTCTCTATGCATGTGAGTGTGAATATATCTTGCATATTTAAATAGGTCTATTGTTTCCTGAATTGTGAATGGAATTTTCTGGTGAGGACAAATACATTTACTCTATCTTTTCTTATTTAATCTTATCTTATCTTGTCATACCACTGATGAGTCTGTGTAGAAGGATTGTATGAAGGGGATGTTGAAAAGAAAAAAAACAAAAAAAAACAAAAACAGGATGTATATGTCGCCATGAAGGATCGGGATGACAGTTTGAAAACAAATCTGCATAATATTTATTATGGTACTGTGACAAAAGGTGGGGTCATGATTTACTGTCCTTTAATTATGTCATCACATACAGCACTGTTTATGAACTCAAATGTGGATTGTTTTTGACCAGCTTTGTCAGGCACAGGGGGTGTTGAACAAGCAGCATAGAGATATTTGTTTGAAATGTACATTTAAAAAAAAAAAAACTCATTGTTTAAGGAAACTGTTTTCTTCATATCGTAATAATTTTAGCCAAAAAAATTGTGTGATCAGTTTTTCATACGACAAGAAGAAAAAGTGAGTTTTTTTCGTTCTTTATTTACACTGTTTCTTCAACCACTTTTGTTGACGGTAAAAGGATGTAATAGCGCTGGTCACATACAACCCCCATTGTGAATGCGTATGATAAACACTCACACACACACACACACACACACATACACATTAAAAAATCCTGTGAATAAGAAAAAGGCAAGTATCTTTTTTTTTTTTAAAACTGTTGCATATGATAATATAATGATTGGGGGAGGAGAAGGGGAAAGGATCTCGACTGTCTATCATGTAAAATTACGAGAAGAGATTGTTATTGTCATTTACAACTGCTTTAGGATATAACACTACCGCTCTGACTTCATAGACTTCATACCTGTTGCAGACTAGAGAACTGCAAAATATCGTTACCAGTCCACACAACAACTTCTTTGCCCATTAGCCATGTCGATGTTAAAAATCTACAACAAAACATCCAACAGACCTACAAATTCTACTGGAAAGCTCAAAATTAGAGAACTACCGAAATCCTTGATCTCAGAACTCTGGAATGAGAGTTATGTCTCTATATACCATATCCCTAAAGGTTGATTTTCATTGATTTATTAATGTTTATTTATTTATAATAACTAATTAATTAATTTATTTATTTATTTACTTATTCATTCATTCATTCATTCATTTATTTGTGATTTGATTATTAGCATATAAACACAATAATCAGAGTATAATAAAACCCTATGGGAGTTGATTCTCAATTTACATTACATATTAAAAAGTACGAGTTCAAAATCTAGCGTCAGTCCAGCAGTTCTGCACTTTTTACTTACTTACATCAACAAAAGGAAAACTGATACTTTCAATTTGATGGCGTTTCTGATCCTGATTGTTTGAGGAAGTCATACACATTCACATATAATTGTAATTTTCTTTTCTAACTGTAGCTCTTCTCAGTAAAGGAGCGAAAATCATGTTGCCGAATTTGCTTGGCAAACTGGGGATGCCATTATCATATTAAAAGTAATGACCAATTTGGTGTATTGGTCATTAAGGGGGGGGGGGGGGGCGTCCTGAAATTTGGATTTAGCTAAAAAAATGCGATTTTGGGTTTTTGTTTTCTCTTAAAAGCCCCGTCTTTTCTGCGTATAAAAATGGTATCAAAAAGTGGATATGCCCATTCTAACGTGTTTGACCAATGATCATTCAACGGTAGGACTAGCCTACTGTCAATCAGGATTTGGCTCCATCTGGCTATTACATGCAATCGTAGATCATCACTATATGATTATACATAGGCAGAAAGTGCATACGACACTTGACTATGACCTCTTCTAGCAATATCATGAGCCTAGTGCCAATGATGGACATTGGATGACCACTTTGAGGCGAAAAAAAAACTGCTAATCATGCAGATTATCAGTGTTAACGTTCTAAAATGAATTTCCACGTCCTATAAATTGTGAAATTTTCTTTCTGGTACACTTCAGAGCTCAGTTGTGGACTATATGCCATAGTAAAGGTCAAAACGCTCTTGGTTTGGACAACAAAAGACATGGGGGGCACATATAGGCCCTCAAGAACCAAGAAGTGACTCTACGGGAGCCCTTATAATGATGGGGGGTGGGGAGCAAAATTCGAGAAAAGATACGTTCAGAAGGCCGAAAAAAAGGCAACAAGAGACACAGAAGTCATGGAGAGAGGGCTAGTATGTAAACAAAAGTGTTGTTTCGAGGTTGAAAGTGGAACAAAAAAATCTCCGTGTTCATTTTTCGATGAAAAAAAAAAAAAACTTCAAACGCGTTTTTCTCAAAACCCGGTTTTTTGACATTTTTTTTTCTACTTTTATGTTTCGAAACCGATTCTAACCAAATTTTGTGTACTTCATTTTCATAACAAGACTAAAAAACCTGTACATATGCGCGGCCCATTCGGTTGGTAAGTTTTTGAGAAAAATGGTTTTTAGTATGAAAAAAAGGCGAAATATGATTTTTTGTAGCATAACATTTTCAAAAATTTCTAGAACATTTTCTATTAGATAAGGAGGGCTGAAAAAAGGTAAATTGTTAGATATTATGTCAAACAATATGTTCACCAAGTTCTATCAAACTCTCCCCCCCCCCCTCTTTAAAGGCTGCTAAGGTAATGCCCAATAAAGATATTTGGACAAGTTCAAAGTGAAAAACGAAGGACCGAATCTTTTGAAGAGCGGTAGCGACGCATGCATTTTTCAAAGAAGTGCACCCTGCCCACCAAAACTCGAAATTGACTATCAAAATTTGCCACATATTCCTTGTAGACAAGCGGTTATTCTAGCTGTTGTCATTGGAAAAGATCTACAGACTCCGACACATACGATAATTTATCGATCTAAGTATCGTTAATAGTGACCCTACAATAACGAAAGGTCTTTTTCATCAAAGTTTGATTATTTCCCTTGCTATTGAAAATACAACTCCACAATATTTAATTCTCCAAAAACCTCATTTAGTTGGCTATGTTTTTACACAGACAGACAAATAGACAGAGATTCAGACAGATAAATTAAAAGACGAACAGACAGGCAAACATAGAGGACAAACAGATAGACAGGACAGGGACATGGACAGGGAGACAAACAGACACACAGGCATAAAGTGAGATGGGCAACGTAGTGCAGGCAATATCATCATAAAGCTTATTCGTTTGCATAGATTTAGGATTACTAATGACATAACATTTTGTCAAACTAAAAACCCGAATTTCCCTAAACAGTTTTTTTTTTTTTTTCGCTTTAGCGCAGGGATTCCCAACCGATTTGGTCGCGATCTCCGGGGTAGCAAAGTCTTGGCAGTGGCGTCGCCTCCTTGCTAGAAGAGGCTTGGAATAAAATCACATTTTTTTGGTTTTGCTTTTGTGTCTGTGTAAAAAGTGTGCAACAGAAGTTCGATGTGATTGCATAACATTGCATATATCTGTATGCATGCCTATGAGTGCATGTGCCTATGGACATGTGTGTGTAATAAAATGTAAATCAAGCAGCTAAAAGTAGGGGGTCGTGTGGGTTTCAAACTCTTGGGTAAGGGGCCGCAAGTGCAAAAACGTTGGGAACCGTTGCTTTAGAGAAAGGGAGTTTTGTCAAAATATACCTGCTTGCCTTACAGCTTCACACAGAATGTAGTCAATGGCACGGAGTATTTTGCGTCCATTGTATTTCAGTCTATTTATCACACTGATATGCAAATCACGTAATTGTTATCCATGGTCAATGCTCGGGTAAGAAAAGGAATTGTTATTGCGTTGGTTTGGAAGAAAAGTCTAAAATATTGAGCATAATAGTCAAAGGATGAACAAGCACCTACGGAATGAACATTAGCTTGGGTTTCAATGGAGTTGTAACGAAAATTATAATTGAAATTAGATATAAAAAGATTATGGTATCAATAATCGTAGTAACAATAATCAGAAAAGCAACAATTACAATAGCAATTATGATGCTACACGACTATAATATAGAAACCGTCTTTACAGATATATAGTGACAATACAATTAAAATTTGCAGAAGGATTTCCACATTCATATAGACATCATATAGCTTGACTTCTGAAAATTGGAAAGGAGTTGTTATCAAAAATAAATGTACTCTCTGAAACACAAAGATTTCTATTTTTTTTTTAAATCATGTTTTGTGAATTAATGCCATTATTAAGGATAACGATTCTAATTTCCAACTTTGAAAAATTATACACGACTAACAAATTTGACATGTTGCTGTTGTCTTTCATAACTGTGGACAAATTAACCTGTTCTGCGTCTCATTTAGTTAAATCCTAAAAGAGGAAATAGCTCACAAGAAATTGAGCCCAAATAAGCCGGATTTCATTACCAGCCAACCATTTTTGACGAGATTCAAAGTTTTGCGCTGGTTGACTAGCACAGATTAGCGTGTTCAGCAGGAGTGTGAGGACACGGCATTTTCAGGCCAAAGGATCTGGTCAATTTGTGAATCAGTGTATCTTTAAACACACGCTGGCCTCTCTTTACATGAATGTCCTGTCTAGAATTGTTTCGTTTCACTGGAAAGCAATAACAATAGTGACAATAATAACAACGACGATTTTGACATCCGTTGTAAGTATCAAAACGATATAAAATCGACATGACGATTTTGACTTCTGCTGTAAGTATCAAAACGATGTAAAACCGACATGATGATTTTGACATCTGTTGTAAGTATCAAAACGATGTAAAACCGACATGACGACTTTTGACATCTGTCGTAAGTATCACAATGATGTAAAACCGATATAGCCTTGACTCCAGTGATTTTTACTGTAGGATATTTTCTGCTTGATTAATGAAGCCGGCATTATAACCATTAATTTATCAGTCAGGGCGGTTTTTGTGTGCAGACTTGTTAAAATCTCCTCGAAAAAAAACAGAAACAAAGTTATAATATTAATGAAATCCTACTTGAACATCTCGTTACTGGCATTGAGATTCCATTTCCGATAGCGTTGTGAGATTGTGAGTTGTAAATGACGATGATTCTAGCGAGTTCGGAAACTGTACGCTATATCGTGCTTTCTTCGTGCAAATTATAAGAACTCATTACCAGGAGTTCATCTCTAAGTGAAGAAAACCAATAGCTCTTTATTCATCGGCATCTGCATTACAACTTGTACTAGTTTCTCTGATCATTGTAAGATAATACGATCTGGAAAATCTTTAAGGGGGAGAACTGTCCTGAAATTGGGTTTTTGCTAAAAAAAAAAATATTTAAAAAAATGGTTTTAGGTTTTTATTTGCTCCTAAAAGTTATGTCTTATGCAAATATAAAGATAAACAAGTTGATATGTAACTTTTATGATCATGAAAGGGTGATCATCAAAGGTTGATCAGCGTCTCTAACATGCAGATCCTGGCTCAATCGGGGCTCGATATTCAATGACAGATCGACAGTATTTCGCTTTCTAATTGTAAATGATGCACAAAAGACGATTATGATCTCCGACACAAATATCGAGAATGGATA
The DNA here is from genome assembly GCA_039654565.1 of Peronia peronii. Classification (NCBI taxonomy): domain Eukaryota; kingdom Metazoa; phylum Mollusca; class Gastropoda; order Systellommatophora; family Onchidiidae; genus Peronia; species Peronia peronii. The sequence goes on along the minus strand of JBCEWB010349573.1, from coordinate 3,571 downwards.
CTGGCTGACCACTGGAGACGCTGACCACATCAAAAAATCAGAGAAAAATTTCACTACAGCCTCTAAAATGAAGTTTTCACGGCTTAATGAGAGTACGATTTGCTTCATTTCTCTGTGTAAAAGTACAGTAGTATTTGTCACAGTAAGGGTCAACACACTTTTATTTCTGACCAACAAAGTCATGGCAGCCTTAAATAGGCCTCCAAGGAAACTGAATCTAAGGAAACTGAAACTACTCCTTCAGCAGCCCGTTAGAGATAGAGGGAAAGGAGCAAACAAGAAATAGAAAAATATGAGCAGATGCCCAGTAAAAGGAAAAACAAGTCATAGAAATCATGGCGAGAACTTAAGAATGTAGAAAACGAAACAAAAAAAAAAAGTTTTGTGTTTGAAAGCCTGATATAAAAGCTTCCTTTTAATATTTTTCTCGTTGAAAATAGCTTAAATACAGTTTTCTCAAAATGACGTTTTTCAGCACAAACATCGATCTACTTTTTTAAATATCTGCACTTATTATCATGCAATCTGGCATGAATACAGAACAAAACAATATACAATTTTTGTCAGAAGAGAATTTTTATAACATTTTAAATTTTCTGAAAGAAATTTGAGATTTTGGGGTCAAATTTTCGAAAAATCCACAACCTTTTCACATGTCAATTGTTAAACATTGTGAAAAAAAAAAACAAACAAAACAAACCTAAGCTCTTTCTTAAAAATCTGGTGTGACAAAATTCAGACCTTGAATTGAAAAAGATATACGCAAAAGTTCAAGGAAATCGGTTGAAAAATGAAGAATCCTATTTATAGTAAAGTTACACACTATGAGGTAGATAATCCACGATGGCGGCCGTTGCTATGGTAACGTTGAGTGATTTCAGTTTGTTTTTTTTTTTTCGATTGTTTACCTCTAATTTTAGCATGTGAAAAGCGATGGTGATTGATTAAAACCATCTTCCCCAAGTGGTTTCCATAAAGACACCCAGTATCCGCCTCCCTCCCCTTAATGTTGTTGATGGTCAGTTCTCATGTAAGATACTATGTCGTAATACGCAGATTTGTGCTTTCTTCAAGTATCCCAGATATATTCATTTGAATTTTATGGTTATGATAAGCCATGGTACTGTGGCAACTCTGGGTGTTCATGAGAGAAAAATTATTATCCCTTGGCAACTTGGTTTGTTTCGTCTTTCAACCTCCTTCCTGGTGGTTATCTCGTATTATCCCTGAACGAGATAATATTGCAGTACACAGTACCAAAGCTTCTCGAAGGCAAGCAAGACGAGATACATACGATTCTGGTGATTATTTTAAGACATAATAAGAGGGAACATTATTTGTCTAGGAAAGAGAATCGTGTACACAACCGATGGATATAATACCACAATACCCAATGGCATATGCGCATCCGTATTAGTTCTTGATATTACTGCAGTTGTCGGTCACAGAACTACATTTTCAAGAATCCTGAATTGGGCAGTAATTTTAAGTCCAAGACAGCAAAAATCCTTTTATCCAGGGTGTGAAATTTGCTGAGTTAAAAGCTTATTGGTTGTCCGAAATTATAAAACATTTATAAAATGGCCAACAATTTTCTTTTTACTGGACGAGCGATGGTTTTGCATTCACAGAATTGAACTACTACTAACAAATTATGGCTTCTACAATGATATACGACATAAAATGGTTATCAAGATGCAAAATAGTGACCAAACCTTCCCTACCATTGTTCGATAAGAGCAAGCAATGAGTATGACTACTTTGTATTTCCCCAAGAAATGCCCAAATCACTAAGGAAATCCAAATAAGGCTCTCTCATTCATCTACATAATTCAGTAGCTCGTGGATTTAATCACTGGAAAAAATTTGTTTCCTATGCCCCGGTGAATGAACATATAAAATATGCAGTTTGGGCGTTACTCTAAAAATGCGACAATAATAGAGAGCATTTATATAGCGCTTATCCCTGCAAGTACAAGCTCTAAGCGCTTTACAATCTATTATTACCCCGACAGACTCAAAGAAGACACTCATGAACGTTCTCAGCTTCCTGGAAAGCATACAAGGCGGCTGCCTGTTAGGCCCTCAAATCCTTATCAATCTAACAATATCAATCACTGTCTATAGTCGGGTACCCATTTAAACCTGGGTCGAGTCAGGAATTTTGTGTAAATTGTCTTTCCCAAGGACAAAATGTCGGGACCAGTCAGGATTCGAACCCGATACTTCAGATCCCGAATCCGACGGCCCAACCGCTAGGCCACCGAAATATATACCTATCTAATCCACATACTTGCCTGCCTACATACCTAATCTATATGCCTACCTACCTATCTACCTACATACCTACCTACCTATTTATCTATCTCTGTGTCTCTACCAGTCTATATATTATTATGTCTGTCTGTGTGTCTGCCTGTCGAGAAATACCCACATTAAACTGGGTATCCTATGCATTATTATGCAGCACTAAATTTACACGTTTGCATACTGACGTACCAATGCACCGTCAGCACCAAAGTGCGCCGTAGAGAGAGTTTGCAAACCCAGGCCAGATTTACAATCAAGAGAATCCCGCTCATATTTTATTCAGTATTTTTCTCGTTCCCAGGTGAGACAGAAACTGAATGTCGAGCGCATTTCATCAACTACTCAACACTTCAACACGATCAACATAAATGTAGAATATAGTAATTATTATAGCTTACTAGAAGATAAACCTTTGACTGGGGCTGATAAACACTGCTGATGTCTTGATCTCAATCTTGATTTTGAATTTACTGTATTTATTTTATATTATTTTATCTTAATTTTATTTGCTTCAGCTTATTTTTCGCTCGTTGATCTCATTTTCTCTGCTAGCCCCTTTCTCCCCTTCTCTTTTGTTTTCCCCTCTGTTTCTTGTCCAACACAGCGAGATCGCCGTGGCTACCTGGTTTGGCGTCTCTTTCATGGTGAAAACAACTCACGTCGGTGAGGTTGTGGGTTCGAATCATCCTTGGGGGCTGAAAGGACATGATCGAAAACCTGCATTTTTTTTCAGGGACTCGACGGTCCGCTGGCTTCCTCTGGTTAGGGAAACCCGACGTCTAGACTTCTCGATAAGGGCAAATATATTTCGGAGGTCCCGTGTGTATGTTACGCACGTTAAAGAAGCCTTGGCACTTCAAAATCGATGAATGGCGGAGTACCGCTGTCCGGGCAAAATTTCCAAATTCCAAATTTCCACCCACAAAAAAAATTTCAGCAAAAACAGGCAGCTACTTTAAGTTGAGATAATCCTACTATCTCAGGATTGAAAGGCTTCAGAAAAACAACAGCGGGGTGGGAGAAGAAAGAGCACCGAGAGGGCACTGAGAGTGTGAGGAGAGCCAAGAGAAAGAGCCAGAGGGAGACACAAAGAGAATCAAACATAGGCATGGGAGAGGAAAAAACGAGAAAAGGGAAAGGGGGGGGGGGTGAAAATGGTATGTGATAGAGACAGAGATAGAATGAATGCCATAGAGATAGGCGGAAGAGATAGGTGAGACAGTGAAAATGGTATGTGATAGAGACAGAAATAGAATGAATG
>JBCEWB010349462.1:0-21386 GCA_039654565.1 Peronia peronii | reverse complement strand
ATCTATCTATCTATCTATCTATCTATCTATCTATCTATCTATCTATCTATCTATCTATCTATCTATCTATCTACCAACCGATCGATCCATCTACCCACCCACCTACTGTACTTACATACTGATCTATCCACTCAGTCACCTAAATACATGACTGTAGTTGTAGAGGGATTCTAGAGTTACACATTTAAGGACAAGAATGAGAAAGAGCATAAGAAGCAGACAGAAAGGAGAGACGGTAGTGACAGACAGAAAAATGATGACCTGTTCAGGTGACAAAGCGCTGTGGTTATTCCCGAGTTTCCTGTGTGTCGCATAGCGTTCACTGCGGGTGTCCCCAGTTTTCCGCTCCTCATACGTAAGTCACCATTGTATTACAACCGCTTGTCAAACTGACCCATCCTCTGCTAATGACCAGGATGTACACTCCAAATCTTTGCGACAGAAACTGACAACAAAAAAACTGAAATCCATTTTGTATGGAAACTCTTTGCATTCCAAACCTGAGCCTAATATAATACTTCCTGATCATCATTCTGTAACTGACTGAATTAGATGACTAATTAACAGCTTGCCACACTCTTCCATCAAGAACTGCTGACAATTCGTGAGAGTCGGCTATCGGTAAAAAAATCGCGTTCAAATTTTCAGCTTTTTATGAGCAAAGCTGTCGAATATAGACTCGTCATAAACTGGGACGAATAGCCACAAAGGATTTACAGTTAAAAGCAACCTCCTATTCCAAGGCAAATCACATCGATAATTGAAAATTGCACATGGGCAAACGGTCACATTCATCCATATTAAAACAACAACAGCAAATAATAAAAAACAACAGCTGTGCAATAAAAGAAACAACAAACACTCAAACTTTGATGAGAAAAGGTGTACATAACGCTCTTCTTCAAGTATTTATGAATAGCCCGCTAATGTTGGGCGTATCATGAGGCGGAAATGTGCTGCTGAAAGTGCACAGTATCGACCCCCCTCCCTCCTTCCCCTGTTATTTCAATACATTAATAAAAATAACAATGCATACCGCCGATTTCAAAATTGGTGTGTGAGTCAGGGAGCTGGGGAGCTGATTATGTTTACTAATAACTGTACAATGTGCTAGAGCTCTACAGAGTCTATACAGTTGGAAGCGGTATTGATTTTCTTTCATGTTTCAACTTTAATTTCATGGAAACAGCTTTTCTCTTATCCTCGTCCCCCACACAATTGCGCCCGCATATGCACGTACACATTTAATACTCGCAATCACCCCCACCCCCACAGAGAGAGAGAGAGAGAGAGAGAGAGAGAGAGAGAGAGAGAGAGAGAGAGAGAGAGAGAGAGAATCGGGTAAAGAGATCAGTGAGGAGATATACAGTCGCGTCAGAGAGGCAAAGACGAGGGAGGAAAGAAGAGAAGGCCGTATAGAACTTGAAATCTATTCCCCCAACCATCCCCCCCCTCCTCACCCATCAAAAATGACTAATTCTAATTGTAATTCATCTGTCACAAAAGCCACTGAGTCTGCCGTTCGATGGGCTTGTCACAATTTGGGCCAGGAAAGAACTCGATGGAGTCTGAAGCAAAGTAAAAACAAAAAAAGAAAGAAAGATAGAATGAAAGACAGGAAGAAAGACAGACAAAAAAGAATGAAAGAAAGAAAGAGACAGAAAGGCAGCAGCAAAAAGAAAAAGACAGAAAGAATTAAAGAACGAAAAGAAGAAAGAAAGAAAGTTAAAAAGAAAGAAAGAATAAAGAAACAAAGACAGAAAGACAGAAGCAAAAAGAAAGGAAGAATTAAAGAAAGAAAAGAAGAAAGAAAGAAAAAAGAATGAAAGAAAGAAAATAGAAAGACAGACTGAAGAAAGAAAGAAAGACAGAAAGAAAGAAAGAAAGAATCCAACCAGAGCTCAATTTTGTGACATTCAATTTGGCTGGCTAGTCATTGGGCACGTCCAGGCCCTTAGTCACACTGACCTGCTCCCAAGAGGACAGAAGATACTGACTGACCAGCGGCCGCCGAGATGACGGATATCTCCACAATGATAATACAATGTGTTAACACTAGAAGTGTCTGCCCAAAAGGTTCAGCCATTACACTTTGCATGAGAATTACAATGTACATGCAGTTTTCAAATACCATGCAGTTCAGTAAGAAAAGCCGTCTTAGATGGCCATTCAGGCCTAAAAAAAAAATATAATAATAAAAAACTGTCATGTTATGTCTTAAACATGAATAAATAGCAAATCAGAAACACCGGCATTCCAATGTTGCTACTCTTATTTTCTGACACTTCTGGATGTAAGAAAATCTTAAACAAACAAACAAACAAAAAACAAAACAAACAAAAAAAACCTCCAACAACAACGATAAGAGCAATAATGAAAATGGAAGACCTTAGAGCAAACTTCGGTCAATACATTCTCACAATAAATGAACAAGAATAATATTTCAAAAGTACAGAACATAAAGATCACATAATTATGGTACATATCTATATGTATGGTGCCGCAGTAGCAAAATTAACTTGCAAAATCGAGAATACCCAAATATAAGATTTTTGTTGTTTTACCAGACAAGGAGAACACGGACTGCTTCAATTCTCTGAGGACAAAAAGGCCTACAGCAGTAGCAGAGTACGTATGGTCGTATTATTAGGTGCCAAAATTAAGCAAATTTTAAGAAAGCGATGTCATGTACTTTAATAAACCCTGGATTGTAAGAGAGTAAGATAAACTGCAAATGGACTGTGCTAATAATGTGGCATCTAGGACAAGTATACCATAGTTTCACGTTCAGGCAAGTAACTCACAGCAAAAAAATAGAAATATGGGCATAAACGTTTTGATCTGTGAAATTTGCTCAAGCTGCGACGTCTCCGCTATTTCTGATTTAATCCCCTGAAGATTTTTTTGGAGTTATGGAGGTACACTCGAGTTTTGTTTGTTTGTTTTTTGTTTACATGTTTATTATGCCACGTGGTAACCCACGCGAAGCCAGAGGGTATTTATAGCATGCGCAATATGTCTCACTATGAATATATCTTGAGATTCCAATGTATGAGGTTTCGAAATTCCTGAATTTGTACTGAGGAGCCTCAGGAGTAACATCTTATATTCTCCGCATTGAGCCCTTTGCGTACCTTTTTTTTTTTAAGAACATATGCTCTATGATAAAGAGACCATGACCACACCCATCTACAAGCACTAAAAACAAGAATGAATGAAATGTACGCATGTCATAAAACCTGGTAAAGACAGATTTATGATTGTATGAACAAAAGCAAAACTAGGCGGAGGTCTATACTGTCTGTTCAAAAGTCAAGACCCTCAATACACATTCCTATTCACGAGAACGATGTGTGGAATTTATCAGATGACACAAATTCCTTTAAAAACATTTTAGACAACAACAATGACAACAACAACAACAACAAAACCATACATTATGACCCTCCCAAAAACATTTTTAAAAAAATAAAAAATTCAACAATTCCTCTTTAATTGTTTAGCCTCTAAGTGTTTACTATCAAACAACTTACCTTTCTAACTGTATAGAAAGGCAATAATACATGTAATAATGTTCAAATTGGCTGCTTGGATCTTAGTAACTAATAGCCTCTTCGCTCACTTTCCGAAACTTATCTAGGAAAAAAATCGATATTTCCTTCATTCAACATGCACAAAAGAAATCGCTCAATATCACAAACCGGCCACTGGAAGGAAAACAATTAGGCCTAACTACATTTTGCCCGATACATCTCTACAGTTCTTCCCCCCCCCCCCCCCTTCCCTCCTATTTTTTGTTATTGTTGATATGATACAAAAAACAATGATAATAAAAATGTAAGTGCGATTACTTTTTTTTTTTTCAAATGCTAGTACAAGTAGTATAGTGGTGTGGGAGTAGCCATTATTATGGTCGGCAGCAGTCATAATCTCTATAGTAATGGTAGTAATAGGCCATGTGCACATAATTATGTGCGCTGTGCGTGTTCTCCATTAAACCAAACTGGAAAACAGTTACTGTTGTTGATTATCAATATCTAATTCTGATTCTTAATTACTTTTTATAACACAGCAACTCTTGGTTAAGGCGGTCGCCTCCGGCCATCGCCGCCAAATTCCTTCCCTCTCTCCGGGGAAGATCACGTCCAAAGAGGTCACGACACAGTTAGTCTGACATGACACATGGTCTGCCGACGTTGTACCGTATCTACTATTTAAGGATCCGGGGGGCAATCATTCCATTCTTCCCAGGAATTTGCCCTCATCAATCAGAGCCACCGAGAAACAAGCTAGCCAGCAGCAATAGGACACATCAAGGTGCTGTGATAAGTTAGTTGTAAGGCACCTCGGAACATACAGAGACAAAACGCCGAAAACTAGTTTTTATTCCATAATTTAACCTCACAAGCAGGTGATGACTATCTCTGCCTTGCTAATTTTATGTCTAAATTCCTAAATTCCCAGATAATCCTCTGGTCAAATATTTTACGGCATAGAGCACCTATAATAATGTACACTTGTCAAATGCTTAAAAAAAAAAAAAAAAAGCAGAGAGAGAAAGAAAGAGAGAGAGAGAGAGCGAGAGAGAGAGAGAGAGAGAGAGAAAGCGGGAGAGAGAGAACAAAAGAAAAAAAAAAGGAAAAGGTTGGGCCTAATTTTTTTCCAGCGTTTATTGAACATGAACATCAGTTTATTTCTTTGAGACTGGCAGTCGAAAACGTTTACTCACATTGATTAAAAGCGAAACTAGCAGAAGTCTTAGTGTATACATCATGTGGCAGGTACGAGATTTACTTTCCTAAGTCTCTTCAGCCGCTAATCAGGGAATGCTGTTGATAAGAGCGAAATCAACTGATATGAAAAAATACATCACGATAAAATGGGATGATGGAAGCCATAGCACGACGGGGGTGGGGGAACGGGAAGCGGGAGAGCGGGCAATAGAATATGTATATATTTAAAAAATCTGATAGATGGAATCCAGAAGACGGCGACAGTAATAAGAGGCGGCAGGGAGATGAACATGGACAATGAAGGTAAGAGGACAGGAAAACTGGAGTGCAGAAAGGGGAATGAATGTACGGATGAAAGAAGGAAGGAAGGGAGAGAAGGGATGGGCCAAGACAAGATATGAATAAAACCACGCCTATGATTTCTGACGATAAAATCGGCTGTATCCATCCATGAGGTCGATGTAATTTTGGAATCCTCTTTTTTTATTATTATTATAATTTTTTAAATTTTTTTTTTAACCTGGTAGATGAAATCTCGCTATGAAGGCAGAACATGCGCGTGCCAATAAATCAGTCCGACTGATAACAGTGAACACCTGTGCTATTTACAACTTTATCGAAACTAGTCCTGTATAATAATATGCGGCGGGAGCGAAGAACTTGAGAGGAAAGCATGAAGAGTGAAGAAGAATGGCACGGAGAGAGAAAGAACGAAAGGAGTGAAAGAAGGAAGGGAAAAAGGGTGGAGGAAAGGCAGACAGGAAAGAAGGAGAGCGAAAGATAAAGGGAAATGGATTCAGAAGCACAGAAGACGGGGTGGGGGGAGGAGAGCAGGACGAAGGTAGGAGAGAAATGGAAAGTACCAACTGACTGACGGTTCATGGCGAAAAGCTGTTCTCAATGTTATGTGATTACTGTGAGTATGACTTTATCAGTGTCATTCTCTTTACTCGGTATTCAATTCACTAGTGTCCACTGGTATGATACAATATCAATGCTCAGCAGTGCACGTCATGGCCAGGCGTTCCCCACAAAATTTACATTGACTCGTCATTTGAAACCTCAGCCATGATCTTAACCGTTTTCAATACGTTTCAACGTTTCCTACAAACAACTGGGTGAATTCAAAATACTGCAACAGCATCAAATATACATGTAGAAGAAATGAAGCAGTGCCAATGGAATCGGTTGGCTAATTAATCCCGTGAAAAATACAATCATGTCGTTCCGTTTCCTTTTGTTGCTAGGGTTGTCATGATCCTGTCAAAACTAAGTATGGGTTTGACACTATGCGCACAGGTTGACAACGTCTGCCCCCCCCCCCCCAAACGCCTCCTGCACAAGAAAATAAAAAAGAGGCAAATACAATTTTCACCCCGGCCCTTAAGTCTCAGTTCGTTCGTGTCGGTTCCGGGGCCAGCCAAAAACACAAAACCGCCCCGACAGACAGAGAGACAGACAGACAGACACGCAAATAGACAACATAATTTGTGCCGACAGACAAAAAGAAAAGCTGGCATGGTTTTCCACTGCGGCTCGACAATAATGAAGACAAATGAAGCAGCCATCGTCACTTGAGATGCCCACACTAGCGGGGCTCTCGGCAGCCCACTATTAGTATTAACAAACGACCACCAGCTAGATCTGAACTCACCTCCAGCATTCGGGGAGCAGATGAGCGGATTGGACGAATCACAAAAGGGGGGGGGGGAGTGGGAGGGGGGAAGATATGTCGCACTGACAACCATTCGGCCAGATGCCAAAATGAGTCAATTTGGAAATGGAAGTCATATCTCCACAACAAACAAAGAATAGGTCACAGCCTGATTCACGTGTAAAAACAAACAAACAAGCAAACGCCTAAAATTCAAACAATGACAATACATTCGGCTGGGCGCCAACAGATCAATCTGGAAATGGTAACCATCTTCCCCCGAGTACCCGAAGCATAGACAATGGCCTCTGATCCCTTCAATACCAAACTCCACCCTGCGCTCCACTGATAGTGACGGAGTTCTAGGTCAAAGATTACATCAAATTATGCGACTATCTGCACATTTCTATATACATGTATTAGAGCTACACGCCCGGTTTCGTTACGTAATAATCTTACTTTACTTCGGCAACTGTCGCATTGCTGATAATGAATAATGGCATCTGATTAGGTACCACTCCATAGTACAGGATACAAAGTCGCCTTTCTGATATTAGTGGACCATCCCCCACTTTTAGGACAACGATCCAACACCCGATCCAAACCACTAAATACCTTCTACACAGAGCTTGCAAAGCCATAAGCCGGCCCGGTGCTCCATATCGCATATATATGCAATATGACATATAGTTACATACACACGCACTCCCTTGTCCTACAAGTCGGAGCATCTTCCTCTGTGTTTCACTCCTCTCTTTTTTTTTTTCTCCCTCTCGGAGAAACACATAAACAAACACACACAAAAAAGACCTTAAATTCCATTAACAACTCGGGTTCCAGGTGAAAATTACAGTAAATAAAATGATCGCAGCTACTAAACCATAGCTGATGATAAATAAGGGCAATTAGTTACAGGCCACTCCATGGTACAGGACACAAAATTACGTTTCTAGTATCTGAACTATCACTGACTGTCTGGACAAAAAAATATGTTATCCAATTCAATTCACCGGGTACCGTCTGCACAGAGGTAGCACGCCATAACCCGACTGGAGCCCCATGTCATAATACAATATTATGACATATAATTACACACACAAGCGCTTCCATGTCCGATTAGTCCCCCTCCCCTCCCTCTCCTCTTTCTTTCAACCCCCCCCCCCCCCTCACTCTCTCTCGGAGCCCCATTGGTCCCCCCGGTGACATCAAACAGTAGGGCCGGTAGCAATGTCACCGGCATGTAATCCTTCCTCTCCACTAATCCTCTCATTTGGACATTAGCCCAGGAACATTCTCCTTCCTTAAAAATTTACACGATCTGTTTTGTGGGCCACTATTTACCCTTGGCTAGGGTCAAGTACATGTATTTCAAATATCTCTCATAAACTTTTCAATAATGTATTTCATTACTAACTTATTCAAAAAATGATTACAATTACTAGGCTGTCACATACTTTTTTCAGTTAACCATAAACAATATGGACCTGGATCTTACAAACTGACATGTATTTTTTCTACTTACCAGTATCCAGTAAAATCCGTTTTATTTTTTAATAATTTTATTTGAAATATGGAACTCTCTCTCTCTTAAGTCTTATAGCATGAAACCAAAATATCTACTCTAGGTGTTTTTCTGTCTGTTCTCTTGACTATGAGAAAATTCAATGTTGAAAAAAAAAAAAGAGGAGAAAATGGGAAACAGATAAACATACAATGTATAACATTGCATAGCTCTGTGAAATGAAACCGACTGCAGATGAGAGAAAATCCATGCACATTTTTAATTTGTTGATGCTGAGATTACAGACATGCATGTGAAATCCAAAAGGACATTTTGAAAGTTTGTTTAGTATTTGAATCTAAAAATTTGAATTTTTTTTTTTTAGGTCTCCAAATCCAATAAGGTGCCATTTTCACAACAAATATAGTTCTATTTGGTTTTCCACTAATTTTGACAAAGAAACATCAAATATGCAAGTTGAACGTCCAGCCTTATTAGTTTGCAAACAACCATCAGCACTGGATCCTCATTTATTCTTGTACATAAGTAGCATTGTCCCATTTCCACGCTTGGCACATACAAAGCAGTGTATTATCCAATGAATTCAAAGTTCTTGAAACATTATTACATTTACTGCCTTCTCTGAAAACACAAACACATTGGGTGGCAGTAAATTAAGAATCGAATACAGCCTCTGTTCATTTTCATTTTTTGAAGAGCATGACGACAGAATGCCTGAATGAGAATGACTCATCCACAGTAACAATGCTAGAGGACACAACAACCTGATCATTGATAGTTTCATTTTTCAATCTTTGTTGTCCCTCTGCTTTGAGTTGGATGAATGGAAAAGTTTTGATCTTTTTTTTTTTCACTCTTCTCAAGTGGAAATTCAGTATCGCAGAAAATGAGTGAGGCCGCTTTGCTATTCCCGCATAATAATGGAGATAGGGGGAAAAAAAAAGCCGTATGCTGCTCAATCATGTAGAAAAATATATAAGGCACAATATCATGAAAGATGCAGAATGGATTTCCTTCCTGTTTTAAATATTAACAGGACTCCCAATCCTTTCCTGTTAAAAGTGTGCTTAGAATTCTGTAGCTTTTCCTACTGACAAAAAGAATTTGATGAGAAGAGGCTGAAAAAGAATGATTAATGCCATGAGAACAAAGGGAATAGGAAATTAAAAGTAGCAACCACAACTTTCATTACTAAACAGACAGCAACAAAAAAGATAGTGCAGAATCAATCAGCAGAACACTTACACTGTACTGGGTTTGATTACTCTTGAGACGATAACTGACATCATTTGTTAATTCAGTTTATGAGGACTTTTCTTACCTTTAGCTGTGATGCTAAACAACCAAAAACACTGGAATGAACGGTCAATGGTGCTAAAAACGACTGCTCAATGCTCTTGTGAAACACTAAGACACGTCATGAACAAAGTGTGACACTGCTTGCAAGGCTCCAATCCTTGATAAACAGCATCATGTTGATGTGAGGTTAATCCATTTATTCCTAAAATAAGTCCATCTGAAACAACAAAGAAAATAATTTGCAAGAATACTTTCTTGAACCCTGTTATTAAGAATTGTTATTTCAATACCATCAAAGGCCTCTGTAGCAGTGATAAAACTGACATAAATGTTTGGAAATTCGATATTGTGAATTTGATAAGACGGCCCTCTTAGATTATGGTTAATATGCCGCCGCCATTCACTGTCCACATATGGAGTGTTTGAGTATTTCCAGCTAGAGTGAAAAAACTATTCTACTGACATAGCTGTCTCTGCATTCAGTTTGTCATGCTGTGTGACTCAGTTTTCTCCCTGTAGACAAATGGAGTTGCGAGATACTAGTCTATTCGAGCCTAGCTGCATTGTGTGTAATTAAGCGAAAGAACAGGCGAAAAAAAATTACTAGAGTAACGTCCACATATATTAATCATTTGGAGGAACTGTGATTATACTCTGGAGATTTTCAGGATTATCTAAGAATAGTTGAAAAGGTCTATCTTTATTTGCTGAGCACTGTATAATGTAGGACTTCGTTTAGAAAGAATGAATACAGTGATGAAAAAAGCGATAAGTCCACAAGAGAGACTTACTGCTTCTCTACATTTCTTGGCTACAAACATGAACTACAAAGACTTAAGTTTTCAACCTGCATTCTTCTCCAAGCACTATTTACAATACTATGCGTCACAGTAATCTTATTGGTAGGGCCCACATGTACTAGATCTAGGTTTATTTATAAGGGTAGGGATAAATATAAATTGCTATCTTTTTTATAGAGCATCAAATCGAGACTGCATGCTAAGGCCGCCCTAATTTCAACATGCTGATTCCAAATCTGTAATTATTTTTTGATTTGAGCTGTGATTTATATAATAAATTCACTGTGTTTACTCTCCGCCTGAAGCGAACTCCAAAAAAAGCCGACAACATCCGGTCATGCTCAGCTTTGGCCTGATTTGCTCAGTTCGGAATTTTGCGATGATACAGTTCGTCTAATTTCCCCCTATACGCACTGTGCGAACGCTGCAAACCCACACTGCACAGTTAGAACAGAGAAAAAAACTGAGCATGTATGGCCGGCTTAAGTCAGACATAAAACTATCTGAAGCGTGCAGGAGCATAGGCAATTTACCTGATGGATAAATATGGGCTAACATCAGACATTTACTCACACAGAATATTTTCCTTCTGATCTGACAGTTCACCCACAAATGTCTTGCTATGACTGATGAATCACTAAAAACAACTAATTATCCTTTAACTTACAAAGGAAATCATTTTTAAAAAATATACAAAGACAAAACGCGTGTCAACAATCACACACACAAACAACTTTTCCTATCTTTTGATCCTCCCACTAAAATTAAAATGTCTCAGTCCCAAATATTTTCTCTTTTCAGATAATATATTACTAATTATCTTCCCTTAATTACACTGAAGATGCATTCTTCTCTTTATATGTGTCTTTGGACAACCCAAATTATAATTCTCGAGAATTATAAGTAATAGAAGTCCCAGCATCCATTCTTTGAGTAATGAGTAGTCTAACCCTAAACTTAATTTGTCATGTAGATTACTCAATATTTATAAGAATTGTTCCTAACAATTAAATTATATAATTTATAATAATTATATAATTTATATATATATATATTATAAATTATTTATATAATTTAAAATATTATATAATTTATAATATTATAATATAATTCAATGGACCCCAATCACATCTCTTATCTGGAAATAGAGCTGTGTTAACATTTGATAATTCAGACTTTCACATTTATATAAGATATTTCAGACTAATTTTATGGGTAAGGATGAAGTGATGAAGATTAACTGCTTACATTATGTTCTACATATATACGTCTTTCAACCTCCTGGTGGAGGCTATTTCATTTTTATTGTAAGCAAGTTAAAAATTATACCAATATTCAATTGTGCACAAGTTATGTGGCCTATTCTTAAAAACAGATGAATTTTTGAATCAGTTGACTCAATGACAGCCATACAGCCATTCCTACAAACATTTGCAATTCCAACTTCACACTTATAATTTTTTCCCACTGAGAGGTCACAACAGTTGCAATGTAAATATATAATGCAAATTATTCTAGAGTTAATTCTGTTTCAGATGATGCAAATTTTGATTCGCTACAGCCCCTAGTTTTATGTTTTTTTTATATAAGCTCACGGTACAGTCATATGTGAGGGGTGTATGATATTCTGCTGTTTGTGGACCAGTGTTTCAAAAAATACCACTGACTGTAATCACTAGTAATGTCTATTACATTTTCACAGTTTCTACACATATTTCATACCGAACAGCCGGACCTTGACACACAGGTTTTGTTTTGGTACATTTTTCTGTCAGCACTGAAAACTGATTAAAAAAAGTTCCAGGTAACTGCGAAAATTTATTTCATGAAACAATATTTGAAAAAAATCATTGCTCTATCTGATCTTTGATAGTTAAAATGGTAGGGCAATATCACAGCGAACTTATGCTATATGTTGTGAAATATTAAACTTCTTATAGCCAAAAACATTTTAGCAGTGTCATTTTGTGAAAAAATCACCGCTAATGTGTCAATTTTGCAAAATAAGACGACTTGCGGTTTTGTGTTTCTTTCGCCAGTTCTCTACGCCATTAATATCAATCTGCGTGTGACATCACACGTCCCGTACATCTTTATACTACAAAGCTGCATAACTTGCAAAACAAGGTTGAAGATCCAATGGCAACATCAGACGGCTGACTAATAGTAAAGCCCCATCAATTTGAGCTTCTGGGCTTTGTTTTGACTCCACCTTGGCTTCAGAGTGACACAATGCAGGCCTACATTGACCACCTTACTGACCAATGTCTTCTTCTAATCTCTCCCCTAACTCCACCCTTTCTTCAGATATACAATATTTACAATGAGTCAATGGTAGGAGAAGGGGTTGTACTCATAAAGATGTCAATTTCATATAGGTGTCAATTTTATCACTCCTCGTCACACACACCATTTCTATTACAGATGTATTCATAACCTGATGTAACTGCTTGGACCAAACCATCTCACATAGGGGTGTATTTACATTCATGTTATAGAATCTCAGTATACAATGCAAGCTATCATCCCTCTGACCATGTGAACTTAGATCATTCTTATTAGATCAGACCAGCTATCACTGATGGGGCAGCAGTGATTACAAAGAAATATAGTGATATAATGGTGGCACAATCCTCTTATATGGCTCCGAAACATGACGTACAACCAAGACCAACAGGAACAAATTACAAACATTTATCAACAGATGCCTACGCAATATCCCCAACATCAGGTGGCCAGAAGTTATCTCAAATGAAGACCTGTGGAACAGAACCAACCCAGCACAGATCGGAGAAGACATCAAGAAAAGAAAATGGGGGTGGATTGGCCACACAATGCGCAAATCACCATCAAAAGTCACTCGGCAAGCATTGGACTGGAACCCACAAGGTAAACGAAAAGTTGGCAGACTTTTAAACAATCTTGGCGAAGAAGTACGGACGCTGAAGTGAAGGCAGCTGGAATGACATGGGCCGAGATGAAGAGGATCTCCCAAAACCGTGTCCGTTGGAGGAGTGCTGTTGTGGCCCTTTGTTCCTGAGCAGAATCTGAGGCTTAACAACATCAATGGTGGCATAAAGTGAGAGCGCAAGAGAGCTATATGATATATAAATTACTATATACTTAGGCCACTTTAGCTTTCATTCATAACAATTATAGCTCACTTCCGTTCTCAATAGCCTGATCACTGGTCAATGCCAGACTTGTTGAGTGGGTCAAGTGGTCAGCGGAGTTTGCGTTATTATTCAAACAAAGAGACTACATCTTTTTGATACTCGTCTTACGATCATCCTTTCTTTTGATTGTAGTTTCGGACTACTTGAGAGGACTTGAGTGGCCCTTGATTTCTGTTCTTCTCTTCTGTTTGGGAGAATTTCATCTTTGGGCATGGAATTTCTCATTATTCTATTACGTTTCCTTTACCTTTTGAAGGAGTGTCTATTGACCTGTGCATACTTATTATGGCGATAATTTGACCAAACTGAGGCCTATAACAAGTTTAAGTGACATGGTGAGAAATATCAGAGCACAATGAGGAGCCGCTACAAATAAATAAGGGGATTGCATGCAGGGCTTTCCTGTAGACACCCGACTATCCTGCGATCAACAGTTCACAACCACACAATATACCATTGTTTACACATTGAAGGGCCCACCCAAGCCTCCTGTTACCTTGGTACCTATGATGTCATACCCAGTTGGTTACAGAAAACAACAAGATGGCCACAGTGGTCCTAATGATCCTATCTCTTTAACTGCCAAAAATTTCATTTTTAGAAGCCATCAGCTTCTAATTCGTTTATCAGTGGGTTTACAACAACTGTAACATTTCATCTGAGCCACAAACAAAACGAAACTTGACACAACGAACTGATGTTGCACTACCACTTTAAATCACCGTGATTTTAAAAAACTCCTGAAAAGTGCGGCCACCAGATAATAATTGATTAAGAGGGGGTGCATGAGTCCTGAAATGTGGATTTTGCCCCAAAAAGCGATTTTGGGTTTTTGTTTTTCTCTTAAAAGGTCAGCCTTTTCTGTGAATAAAAATAGTATCAAAAAGTCGATATGTCTATTCTAACATGTTTGACCCATGGTCATTCAACGGTAGGCCTAGGCTACTGTCAACCAGGATTTGGCTTCCTCTGGCTGCTACATGCAGTGATGGATCATCACTTTTTGATTAAAATGAGGCAAAGAATGCATAAAATACTTGTTATGACCTTCACTAGCAATATCTCGAACCCCAATGCCAAGGGTAGACACTGGATGACCACTATGAGGCAAAAAAAAGGCTGCTGATCAGGCAGATTATCAGTAGCATGTGCTCTAGAATGAACTTCCACGTCCTATAAATAGTAAAACTTTCCTTTACTTCTGCTACTTCTGAGCTTAGTTTGGTAACGAAACTCTTGGTTTGGACAGAAAAAGATATGGGGACCACATATTGGCCCTCAAGAACCCAGAAATGGCTCTGTGGGTAGGGAACAAAATTCGAGAAAAATTATGCCCAGAAAGCCAGGAGACGGCAACAAAAGACACACAAGTCATGGAGAGAGGGCTAGTATGTAAAACAGGGCTGTTCTGAGGCCAAAGGCCGAATTTAAAAATCTCCTTGTCAATCTTTCCACAAAAAAGAAACTTTAAACGCATTTTTCTCAAAACCCAGTTTTTTGTCAGTATTTTGCTATCTACTTTTTTATTTCTGAACCGATTCTAACCAAATCTGGCATACATCATTTTCACAACAAAACAAAAAGAAACATACGTATGTGTGTCACATTCTGATGGTAAGTTTTAGAGAAAAATAGGTTTTAGAAGAAAAAAAAAAAAACTGCGAAATTTGAAATTTCACTACATGGCATTTTCAAAAATTGCTATAAAATTTTCTACAAACGGCTGAAAATATGCAACTCTTTAGATATTATGGTAAACAAGACGTTCACCAAGTTTCATCCAGTTTTGTTGAAATTTGGTGAACTAGATAGATCTAGATTTTGAGGTTAGCCATTTTAGAAATGCCAAAATCCAAGATGGCAGCGTTGCCATGGCAACCATTTGAAAAAGCTGATTTTTTTTTTTCACTGTTTTCCTCTAATTTGAACATGCAGAATTCGATGGAAAAGGTTAAAATAGTATATCTTTAATTCTACAACTGCGCGTCCCGTATTTATACGACAGGTAAAGCGAATCCTTGCATGCGATGCCCTTTTTTATCCGTGGGGGTTCCTCGTTGGGCTGTGATGTTTCTCATCATGTCATTTAAACTTGGGGTTTATCAGCCTCAGTTTTGTCAAATTAACACCATAATAAGTATGCGCAGCTAAACAGACATTCCTTCGCATGGTAAAAGAAACTTTACCTTATAGAACAGTGAGAAATTCCATGCCCAAAGATGAAATCCTCTTGGACAGAAGAGAAGAACAGAAATCAAAGGCCACATGGCCCACTCAAGTGGTCCGAAACTACAATCAAAAGGAACTAAACTATGATGCAAGAGAGTATCAAACACATGTGGTCTCTTTGTTTATACCAGACTGAAAAATAACGCAGACTCCCCTGACCACTTGACCCCCCTCAACTCGCTGGTCAGTGATCATGCTGTTGAGAGTACAAGTGAGCTATAATTACTTTGAATGAAAGCTAGGGTAGCCTATGTATCTATTAGTTTATATATCAGATAGCTCTCTCGTGCTCTCACTCTGTGCCATCATTACATCACTATCTATTTCTTTGTAGTCACTGCTGTCCCATCAACATCAGCTGGTCTAACATTTAAGAATAATCTAAGTCCACGTGGTCAGAGGGATGATAGCTTGCAGTTTACACTCAGATTCTATAACAAAATGTAAATACACCCCTATGTGAAGTGGTTTCATCCAAGCAGTTACATCAGGTTATGAGCAAATCTGTAATGGAAATGGCCTGTGGGATGAGGGGTGATAAAATTGGCACCCACATGAAATTGATATATATATATATATATTTCTTTGTAAATGAATCTCTTCTCCTACCATTGGTTCATTGCAAATGCTATTACATGTGAAGAATGGATGGAGTTAGGGGAGGGATTAGAGGAAGACATTGGTCAGTAAGGTGGTCAATCTGGGCCTGCACTGTGTCACTCCGACGCCAAGGCAGAGTCTCTATAGTCAGGACAAACACCCTGAGGCTAAGTACTAGCACCAAGACTCAGATTGACAAGCCGGGCAAGGGCGCCACAGGGCGTTGTAGCCCTTAGGCTGGGTCACAGCTCTAGAGTTAATAATAAAAAAAATCACTTCAGGAACCCCTCCCCCCCCAATTAAAAAAAATGTGGCCACCAGAGAGCTGTTAAGCAACTACAAACATTTTTTTTTTCAGTTCATGACAAAAAAGCATGGAAAGAGACGTCACATAACTGAAATGAGGTATAAATGATGATCATGATTACTATGAAAGTTAAATTCAAATTCAAATCTAGGACTTATAAAATTTAACAAAAAAGTTACACAGACTTTATGCTGTTCTAATTTCTAAAAAAAAATCACATGAAACTGATAATTTCAGTTGAAAAACTGGATCTCGCGATTGGTTTCTATTGCAATGACTGTTAATCCACTCATGTAAATGAATCATTTCGCAATGGTGACTTTAACTGAATAACACTGTTTTAATCATAATTTGGTAGCTTAAAATTACAGCTGTTGATATTCATAGACTAGATCTATATTCTAAATACTTAAATATTGACTATGACACTGCCAGAGATCTAGATCCAGTTCCTGGAGAATACCAATAATTATTTTCAAAGCAAAAGGTTGCATATACAGAAACTGTGGATGAGTGATTCTAGACTGGATCTGGTCAAGCTGAGAATGAGATAAAAGCAAAAAGCAATTGGACATGGAGAGCACTGTACCTATCACAGATCTAGCCTATTTGGTCATTCGACAAAGACACAATATTTATTTTGCTACCTCATGTGCAATGCATTGTCAACTGTGATGTTTAATTCCACTTTCTCAGCGATTCCGAATGTTTTCCTTTAATTCGGTTTCATTCCCATTATCTCTTCGTAAGTCTGGTTGTTGACTCATTCATAGTTATAATCGTATTTTGGGTAAGTTTGTTTCTTTTGAATTCTACCGAACAGTGCTAAAACATTATTTTCAGAAATGCATGACCGGTAGCTATAAATTTATTTGTAACATTTATTACCTGGGAGAACTGATTTGGTCTCCAAGAACCCTACAAGTCAGATATTTGTTTCGGTCACTTGTCATTTCCGTATCATGAACACCAACAATACGCCATTTTGGGTGGGTAGAGAGTTCATGTTCGATAACTATTAATCCGCTACTTCAATTATCACACTCCTAGCATTCAACCATTGAAACTGACTTAAAATATTGCTAAAATTAAAGATGATCACGTGAACAACTTAACAAAAATTATTGTTCATTTTAAAAGGTTTTCTTCATTTCAGACCTATATTTCATAGCAGATGGATTTAAGATTAAAGCTTTGTGAAGCGTCATATTCAGGGTGTATAACTGTAGAAAAGAAAATACATTTTAAGAATAGAGTTATATACCCATATTTATCTTCATCGAGTTGCCAACTAGTCCCATAGAAGAAAAGTACAGGTAAGTAATAACAGTGTACTTTTTTTTATGTGTATGGTCCCCTAAAATCATGAAGCTTCATGGTAGAAACCCAGTGTGTTTACGTACACTTGACAGCAGCCACACATTGCATGTTTTAACTACAAGTGAACTGTGTGTGTCATAGAAAAGACCATTTTGATTATTGGTATACCAAATTTACAGAATCCCTTACTTTGTCGAAATATGCATTTCTTATTATATGTTTGCAGGATTCATAATAGTTTACTCAGTCAACAAAAATAGATATTATGGTTAACTTTCAGACAAAATGTTCTTTCTATTCCAAGTCGAATTGTAGTATTCATCCACAACGCTAAAAATATTCGCAGTTGAATGAACTGTGAGAGATCTTTACTTTTAATTACATATACTTGAAGAAAAAATGTTTTTAATCATAATAAAAACATAAAAGTAGTTGCAAGTTCAACTCTTCCCAATTCCCTTTTATGACCTCCTCCCTCTCCCCCTCCCTCCCATGCCCCTCCCTCCTCCCCATGTTTTCAAACCGAGTACAATGTGGTTCAAGATATCACCATTGTAAATTGTTTATGATATCAAATCAGAAAAGATTACCATATTTGTTTTCTTGAACTCTTTATCTTTATTTTTTGTTTAAATTGAGAAAACAATTTTCAGAAGGAAAAATAGCTTAAATCATAGATTTGGCACCCAAATTCAAGTTAAATAACATATTGGAAAAAATCTGGCAACTTTCAATTCTTCTGCTCACAAGACACAAGTCGGATTAGACAAATGGATTTCGCATGACGCCAGTAATGGCGCAGTGGACAACATGGGTTTAAAATGCAATTCTCCACCACTTTGCCTACAGTCATTCTTAAGCTTTATTGTAAGTTTCTATGTGAGAGGATGAAAACATCTCTATCGTTTGAAGTTCGTGATTTAGAATGTAGAGCGAAGTGGCTATGCGGACCCGGGTCCCAATAGTATTTTTTGCTATACGGACCCGGACTGTTTTTTGAATACACCCAAGGACCCGGACCACGGACCACGGACCGGGGGGCTATTTTTAGAACGGACCCAAGTCCCCATAGAATATTTTTGCCATAGGCTACAGACCAGGGCTATTTTTAGAACACCTCCCATGGACCTGGACTGTGGACCCGGAGCTATTTTTAGAACAAACCCGGGTCCCCATAGAGTATTTTTGCTATACGGACCCGGAGCTATTTTTAGAACACACCCCACACACACACACATCCCCCTCCCCCCCCACGTGGACCCGGACGTTCCTATCTGGACCCGATGTTTTAGTGTTACATTGCTGTTACATTGCCTGGGTCCGTTTAGTGACCATTTGCTATCCCGACCCTGGCTTACTATCTGATCATGTGTTTTCTGATTACTGACTTGCTATTGGGACACATGCTTTCTAAATATAATATTGGCTTGCTACCCAGACTCAATAGTGGATCTAGTACTAGGTAGATCTATCGGTTTCCTATGCCGACAGGGTGTCCCTTTAGTACTGTTTTACTAAAGGGACACGGGTCGTCTTGGTGCATGAATAGTAGATCTAATAGAATAGTATTTAAATGCTTGCTTAAGACAAGGGCTCTTTACCTCATTATAAATCTATCAATTACATTGTATTAAAGTTATCTATATCTCAGTCATCTTAAAAAAAAAAAAAAGCCTTGGTCCATATAGCAAAAATATTCTATGGGGACCCGGGTCCATATAACCACTTTGTTTTAGAACACCCCTTGTGGACATGGACCCGGGGCTATTTTTAGAACGGACCTGGGTCCCCATAGAATATTTTTGCTATATGGACCCGGGCTTTTCTTTTTTCTTCTCATAACAAATCAGGACATCATGACTGAGAACTATAGAACTGCAAAAGTGTTATTATACACTCTAGATCTAGATCTATCTATAGCCTATCTAGATCTAATTATGATCAAATTTCTGGCTTCCTAGGTTGGCGTGTGAGGAGGTAATGGTGTGATGCGCAGCAGATCAGAAGTCTTCTATTTGTACGCACGGGCATTCAGAAAGTATGAAATGTGCAAAAAAATCACCTTTTTAAAAAAAGAATGCTCTCATTTACACACCTATTATTATAATTTTTGTACTTGGAAGTCAGTTTACCTATTGCTTCTTTTTTAATTGCCTCAAGTTAAGAAGAGAAATATAATAGTGAGCCAGTTGAATTATTTCTAATTATACATTATTTAATAAAGTAATAAAAAAACAAAATTATTAACCAGTAAAATCCAAGCAATGAATTTAACATGGAACAGTACCAGCAAACTGATATATGCTTAAAACCATCTGCATTCCTCAAGTTTCAGTTTTAAACTGGATGTGACATTTTCATTTAAATGTGTACACATCTTTCACTTTGCTCGGCACAAGTTTTCAGAGCCCACATCAGTTCTGAGGATTTTCTACAATTTTCCATTTTCTCATGTATGTATCCACAGTTCCAGTGATGATCTCTGCAGCAGCAATGAGCTTTCCAAGGTGCTATTGGTGGAGATTGTTCAAGGTGGCCATTATGTCACTTGTGCTTATTAGCATCTATCTTTTCTTTCACAACAACACACCAAAGAATAGCATTGTGCATATACAGTCTATAACCAGTAAATCTATTCTAAGGGAGAGCGTGCGCCATCCATTTGCCCATTTATTGCCGTCCCACACTTCAAATAGCAAGGTAAGTAGAAATAACTCACATTTTGTGTGGGTAGAGAAAATTAATATTAACTTACATAGTGTAACATATTCATATTATTACTTAAATGGCATCCTCCACAGATCTGAATATTTTAAAGCAAGCATCACAAAATTACAGGAACTTCACTTAAAAGTCAGTCTTGGACACATAGAGACTAAAACTTCACATACAATGTTATTTAAGATGAGAAAAAGGAGTAGAAGGAAAAGATGTCAGTTTGTATTAACTGTCAATGTCACAAAATATGTAATACATAAAAGAAAATTTTTATATCTGGCAATATCTGGTTCTTTTTTTTTTTTTTTTTCCTTTAGTTGCCTCCAAAACCTGAAACCTTAAGCTCTATTTTTCCAAGAGAATCTATAAAAACCATTTAATACATCAGTTGCGATAAGAAGGCATTTTATAATTATTGACATGCAAGCAACAATAGCAAAAACGATCATACACAACTCCATCTTAACATGTGAATTTCATCATCATTAACAATATTTTTATGAAATGAAATTCTGGACAGTTTAGATGTGATGTAGCATCATCTTTCTTTTCTACATAGATCTGATCTGCTTTTAAGATATTTTTTGGGAAAGTAGACTATTGAATGAAAAACTGGAACAGCAAACTTAAAACTTCTGGATGTCATTTAAATTGCTAAAACTCAAAGCTGAAGTGAATGGGCAAAATTTTCTTTTTTTAAAAATTTTTTACAGTTTTGAGCATAACTTTGAATTTAGAAAAATTTGGTTTTAATAAATAGTACTGATTACCACAAAATTAACATGTTTAGACCAAGAATATCTTTTTTTCTTTTTGATAATTTTAGTTGGCTGTTTATTGTCTTTCTGGATAAAATTTAGAGATTAAGGAAATGAAAAAGGAACTTTTTAAAGTTGCATGCACTCGCAGATATTGATGGATACAGAGAATGAGGAAGAGAACATTAGGATAAAGGAGGTGTGTGCCTGGGTGGGGGGGAGGGGGGGGGGTTCTGCTTTTTTCCCGTTCTAAATCAGGGTGAGTGGGGG